>CAJZCY010000005.1:23765000-23770000 GCA_914969975.1 Anopheles atroparvus | reverse complement strand
TTTCTTCTAAGCAACATTGATGCGAGATGCAAACACGCTCTAATTTTCATCCTGACTCACCTACATTCATCACACTGTATCTCCTTAACCTTTGTAGTTACCGCAACGCCACCTCACCACATCCCCGAGAAGGTAGAGGTTGAGAGCGAAATTTTTGTCGAGCCACCTCGGAGCTAGCTTTTAATGGGTCTGAGATACGGCTATTCAAAGTTTTTCCGTTAAAAAAGTGCAAAAGACACCCAAATCCTCGTCCGGATCAACTTCAGCACGTCCGAGCAACAACATTCTAGCCCGGACCAACTTCGGAGCACGTCCGAGCAACAAAATCCTCGTCCTGATCAACTTCAGAGCACGTCCGAGCAACAAAATCGTAGTCCAAACCAACTTCGAAGCACGTGCGAGCAACAACATACGAGTCCGAAGCAATTTCGGATCTCCTCCGACCATCGAAAACCAAGTCTGCGCCTTTAAAACAAATTAAATAAATAAATAAAAAAATAAATAAATAAATAAATAAATAAATAAATAAATAAATAAATAAATAAATAAATAAATAAATAAATAAATATATAAATAAATTAATTAATTAATAAATAAATAAATAAACAAATAAACAAATAAATAAATAAATAAATAAATAAATAAAAAAAAAAAAATAATTAAATAAAGGCCCAAAATTTTCTAGTAAGCAACACTGTTGCAAGATGCCAACACGCTCTAATGTTCATCCTGACTCACCTACATTCATCACACTGTATCTCCTTAACCTTTGTAGTTGCCGTAACGCCACCTCACCACACCCCCCTGAAAGTAGAGGTTGAGAGCAACATTTTTGTCGAAGACACCTCGGAGCTAGCTTTTAATGGGGCTGAGATACGGCCATTCAAAGTTTTTCCGTTAAAATAGAGCAAAAGACACCCAAATCCTCGTCCGGATCAACTTCAGAGCACGTCCGAGCAATAAAATCCTAGCACGGCTCCACTTCGGAGTACCTCCGACCATCGAAAACCAAGTCTACGCCATAAAAAAAAATAAATAAAAAAAAAGGTTCGCGATTTTCATGTAAGCAACACTGTTGCGAATTGCAAATAAAACAAAGGTCAACTTCAGAGCACGTCCGAGCAACAAAATCCTAGTCCGAACCAACTTCGAAGCAGGTCCGAGCAACAAAATCGTAGTCCAAACCAACTTCGAAGTACGTCCGAGCAACAACATACGAGTCCGAAGCAATTTCGGAGCACCTCCTACTATCGAAAACGAAGTCTGCGCCTAAAAAAAAAATAAAAAAAAAAATAAAAAAAAGGTTATGGTGGACCTTTTTATTTATTAATTTTTCTTCTAAGCAACATTGATGCGAGATGCAAACACGCTCTAATTTTCATCCTGACTCACCTACATTCATCACACTGTATCTCCTTAACCTTTGTAGTTACCGCAACGCCACCTCACCACATCCCCGAGAAGGTAGAGGTTGAGAGCGACATTTTTGTCGAGCCACCTCGGAGCTAGCTTTTAATGGGTCTGAGATACGGCTATTCAAAGTTTTTCCGTTAAAAAAGCGCAAAAGACACCCAAATCCTCGTCCGGATCAACTTCAGCACGTCCGAGCAACAACATTCTAGCCCGGACCAACTTCGGAGCACGTCCGAGCAACAAAATCCTAGTCCGAACCAACTTCGGAGCACTTCAGAGCAACAAAATCCTAGCCCGGACCAACTTCAGAGCACGTCCGAGCAACAAAATCCTAGTCCGAACCAACTTCGCAGCAAGTCCAAGCAACAAAATCCTCGTCCGGATCAACTTCAGACCACGTCCGAGCAACAAAATACAAGTCCGGACCAACTTCAGAGCACGTCCGAGCAATAAAATCCTAGTCCAAACCAACTTCGGAGCACGTCCGAGCAACAAAATCCTAGTCCGAACCAACTTCGGAGCACGTCCGAGCCACAAAATCCTCGTCCGGATCAACTTCAGAGCACGTCCGAGCAACAAAATCGTAGTCCAAACCAACTTCGAAGCACGTCTGAGCAACAACATACGAGTCCGAAGCAATTTCGGAGCACCTCCGACGATCGAAAACCAAGTCTGCGCCTAAAAATAAATAAATAAATAAATAAATCAATAAATAAGTAAATAAATAAATTAAAAAATAAATAAATAAATAAATAAATAATTAAAGGTCCAACATTTTCATGTAAGCAACACTGTTGCAAGATGCCAACACGCTCTAATGTTCATCCTGACTCACCTACATTCATCACACTGTATCTCCTTAACCTTTGCAGTTACCGTAACGCCACCTCACCACACCCGCCTGAAAATAGAGGTTGAGAGCGACATTTTTGTCGAAGACAGCTCGGAGCTAGCTTTTAATGGGGCTGAGATACGGCCATTCAAAGTTTTTCCTTTAAAAAAGAGCAAAAGACACCCAAATCCTCATCCGGATCAACTTCAGAGCACGTCCGAGCAACAAAATCGTAGTCCGGACCTACTTCAGAGCACGTCCGAGCAACAAAATCCTCGTCCGGATCAACTTCAGAGCACGTCCGAGCAACATAATCCTAGTCCGAACCAACTTCGAAGCACGTCCGATCAACAACATTCTAGTCCGGACCAACTTCGGAGCACGTCCGAGCCACAATATCCTAGTCCGAACCAACTTCGGAGCCATCCGAGCAACAAAATCCTCGTCCGGATCAACTTCAGACCACGTGCGAGCAACAAATTCAGAGCACGTCCGAGCAACAAAATCCTAGTCCGGACCTACTTCAGAGCACGTCCGAGCAACAAAATCCTCGTCCGGATCAACTTCAGAGCACGTCCGAGCAACATAATCCTAGTCCGTACCAACTTCGAAGCACGTCCGATCAACAACATTCTAGTCCGGAACAACTTCGGAGCACGTCCGAGCCACAAGATCCTAGTCCGAACCAACTTCCGAGCCACAAGATCCTAGTCCGAACCAACTTCGGAGCCATCCGAGCAACAAAATCCTCGTCCGGATCAACTTCAGACCACGTCCGAGCAACAAATTCAGAGCACGTCCGAGCAACAAAATCCTAGTCCGGACCTACTTCAGAGCACGTCCGAGCAACAAAATCCTCGTCCGGATCAACTTCAGAGCACGTCCGAGCAACAAAATCCTAGTCCGAACCAACTTCGAAGCACGTCCGATCAACAACATTCTAGTCCGGACCAACTTCGGAGCACGTCCGAGCCACAAGATCCTAGTCCGAACCAACTTCGGAGCCATCCGAGCAACAAAATCCTCGTCCGGATCAACTTCAGACCACGTCCGAGCAACAAATTCCTAGTCCGGACCAACTTCAGAGCACGTCCGAGCAACAAAATCCTCCTCCGGATCAACTTCAGAGAACGTCCGAGCCACAAAATCCTAGTCCGAACCAACTTCGGAGCACGTCCGAGCAACAAAATCCTCGTCCGGATCAACTTCAGACCACGTCCGAGCAACAAAATCCTAGTCCGGACCAACGTCAGAGCACGTCCGAGCCACAAAATTCTCGTCCGGATAAACTTCAGACAACGTCCGAGCAACAAAATCCTAGTCCGAACCAACTTCGGAGAACTTCAGAGCAACAAACTCCTAGTCCAACTTCAGAGCACGTCCGAGCAACAAAATCAGATTCCGAACCAACTTCGGAGCAAGTCCGAGCAACAAAATCCTCGTCCGGATCATTTTCAGACCACGTCCGAGCAACAAAATCCAAGTCCGGACCAACTTCAGAGCACGTCCGAGCAACAAAATCCTAGTCCAAACCAACTTCGGAGCACGTCCGAGCAACAAAATCCTAGTCCGAACCAACTTCGGGCACGTCCGAGCAACAAAATCCTCGTCCGGATCAACTTCGGAGCACGTCCGAGCAACAAAATCCAAGTCCGGACCAACTCTGAACAAAATCGTAGTCCAAACCAACTTCGAAGCACGTCCGAGCAACAACATACGAGTCCAAAGCAATTTCGGAGCACCTCCGAAGATCGAAAACCAAGTCTGCGCCTAACAAAAAATCAAAAAAAATAAAAAAAAAGGTTATGGTGGATCTTTTTATTTATTAATTTTTCTTCTAAGCAACATTGATGCGAGATTCAAACACGCTCTAATTTTCATCCTGACTCACCTACATTCATCACACTGTATCTCCTTAACCTTTGTAGTTACCGCAACGCCACCTCACCACATCCCCGAGAAGGTAGAGGTTGAGAGCGACATTTTTGTCGAGCCACCTCGGAGCTAGCTTTTAATGGGTCTGAGATACGGCTATTCAAAGTTTTTCCGTTAAAAAAGCGCAAAAGACACCCAAATCCTCGTCCGGATCAACTTCAGCACGTCCGAGCAACAACATTCTAGCCCGGACCAACTTCGTAGCACGTCCGAGCAACAAAATCCTAGTCCGAACCAACTTCGGAACACTTCAGAGCAACAAAATCCTAGTCCGGACCAACTTCAGAGCACGTCCGAGCAACAAAATCCTAGTCCGAACCAACTTCGGAGCAAGTCCAAGCAACAAAATCCTCGTCCGGATCAACTTCAGACCACGTCCGAGCAACAAAATACAAGTCCGGACCAACTTCAGAGCACGTCCGAGCAACAAAATCCTAGTCCAATCCAACTTCGGAGCACGTCCGAGCAACAAAATCCTAGTCCGAACCAACTTCGGAGCACGTCCGAGCCACAAAATCCTCGTCCGGATCAACTTCAGAGCACGTCCGAGCAACAAAATCGTAGTCCAAACCAACTTCGAAGCACGTCTGAGCAACAACATACGAGTCCGAAGCAATTTCGGAGCACCTCCGACGATCGAAAACCAAGTCTGCGCCTAAAAATAAATAAATAAATAAATAAATCAATAAATAAGTAAATAAATAAATTAAAAAATAAAGAAATAAATAAATAAATAATTAAAGGTCCAACATTTTCATGTAAGCAACACTGTTGCAAGATGCCAACACGCTCTAATGTTCATCCTGACTCACCTACATTC
>CAJZCY010000005.1:23747500-23755000 GCA_914969975.1 Anopheles atroparvus | reverse complement strand
GGAACTATAAAATAACACTCGAAAACAATGACTGAACGTTGAAATAAATAGAATAAATAAACAACTAACTGCAAGGAACATAAAAGAATCGTCAATGGAGCTTTCTTAAACTATTTTTAAGCTGGTTAGTTGTCATGTGGAAATCAGCTACGGTTCCTAGAGCGTTATATGCGTTCACCATTTGTATAATCGGGTCGCTCGTACAAAAAGTTCTATTCCTAAAATCTGATCTTAAAAGTTGCCTGCCTCTTAAAGGTTTACTAGGAGCTAAAATGTTTAAGGTGTTTAGAACAGACGGGGCGTCAATGGTCCCAGTCAAAATCTTATGAAGGAATATGCACTGTGCCGTCGTTCTTCTGTGTTGTAAAGTATCTAGTCCAAAAAGTAAACATCTAGTCTGGTAGGAAGGGTAAGAGGCATGATTTGCCCATGGCAAACGATAGAATAGTCTTTTGGTGAGCTTCCTTTGAATGGTCTCTAGTCTATCTATAAAAAATAAAAAAATTAATAAATAAATAAATAAATAAATAATTAAAGGTCCATCATTTTCATGTAAGCAACACTGTTGCAAGATGCCAACACGCTCTAATGTTCATCCTGACTCACCTACATTCATCACACTGTATCTCCTTCACCTTTGTAGTTACCGTAACGCCACCTCACCACACCCCCCTGAAAATAAAGGTTGAGAGCGACATTTTTGTCGAAGACAGCTCGGACCTAGCTTTTAATGGGGCTGAGATACGGCCATTCAAAGTTTTTCCGTTACAAAAGAGCAAAAGACACCCAAATCCTCGTCCGGATCAACTTCAGAGCACGTCCGAGCAACAAAATCCTCGTCCGAATCAACTTCAGACCACGTCCGAGCAACAAAATCCTAGTCCGGATCAACTTCAGAGCACGTCCGAGCAACAAAATCCTAGTCCGAACCAACTTCGAAGCACGTCCGATCAACAACATTCTAGTCCGGACCAACTTCGGAGCACGTCCGAGGCACAAGATCCTAGTCCGAACCAACTTCGGAGAACGTCCGAGCAATAAAATCCTAGTCCGGATCAACTTCAGACCACGTCCGAGCAACACAATCCTAGTCCGAACCAACTTCGGAGCACGTCCGAGCAACAAAATCCTCGTCCGGATAAACTTCAGAGAACGTCCGAGCAACAAAATCCTAGTCCGAACCAACTTCGGAGCACTTCAGAGCAACAAAATCCTCGTCTGGATCAACTTCAGAGCACGTCCGAGCAACAAAATCCTCGTCCGGATCAAATTCAGAGCACGTCCGAGCAACAAAATCGAAGTCCAAGCCAACTTCGAAGCACGTCCGAGCAACAACATACGAGTCCGAAGCAATTTCGGAGCACCTCCGACCATCGAAAACCAAGTCTACGCCTAAAAAAAAAATAAATAAAAAAAAATAAAATAAGGTCCACGATTTTCATGTAAGCAACACTGATGCGAAATGCAAATAAAATAAAGGTCAACTTCAGAGCACGTCCGAGCAACAAAATCCTAGTCCGAATCAACTTCGAAGCACGTTCGATCAACAACATTCTAGTCCGGACCAACTTCGGAGCACGTCCGAGCCACAAAATCCTAGTCCGAACCAACTTCGGAGCACGTCCACGCAACAAAATCCTCGTCCGGATCAACTTCAGAGCACGTCCGAGCTACAAAATCCTAGTCCGGACCCACTTCGGAGCACGTCCGAGCAACAAAATCCTAGCACGGACCCACTTCGGAGTACCTCCGACCATCGAAAACCAAGTCTACGCCTAAAAAAAAAATATATAAAAAAAAGTCCACGATTTTCATGTAAGCAACACTGTTGCGAGATGCAAATAAAAAAAAGGTCAACTTCAGAGAACGTCCGAGCAACAAAATCCTAGTCCGAATCAACTTCGAAGCACGTCCGATCAACAACATTCTAGTCCGGACCAACTTCGAAGCACTTCCCAGCCACAAAATCCTAGTCCGAACCAACTTCGGAGCACGTCCGAGCAACAAAATCCTCGTCCGGATCAACTTCAGAGCACGTCCGAGCAACAAAATCCTAGTCCGAACCAACTTCGAAGCACGTCCGAGCAACAAAATCGTAGTCCAAACCAACTTCGAAGTACGTCCGAGCAACAACATACGAGTCCGAAGCAATTTCGGAGCACCTCCGACTATCGAAAACGAAGTCTGCGCCTAAAAAAAAAAATAAAATAAAATAAAAAAAAGGTTATGGTGGACCTTTTTATTTATTAATTTTTTTTGTAAGCAACATTGATGCGAGATGCAAACACGCTCTAATTTTCATCCTGACTCACCTACATTCATCACACTGTATCTCCTTAACCTTTGTAGCTACCGCAACGCCACCTCACCACATCCCCCTGAAGGTAGAGGTTGAGAGCGACATTTTTGTCGAAGCCACCTCGGAGCTAGCTTTTAATGGGTCTGAGATACGGCTATTCAAAGTTTTTCCGTTAAAAAAGAGCAAAAGACAACCAAATCCTCGTCCGGATCAACTGCAGCACGTCCGAGCAACAAAATCCTAGTCCGAACCAACTTCGGAGCTCTTCAGAGCAACAAAATCCTAGTCCGGACCAACTTCAGAGCACGTCCAAGCAACAAGATCCTAGTCCGAACCAACTTCGGAGCAAGTCCGAGCAACAAAATCCTCGTCCGGATCAACTTCAGACCACGTCCGAGCAACAAAATCCAACTCCGGACCAACTTCAGAGCACGTCCGAGCAACAAAATCCTAGTCCAAACCAACTTCGGAGCACGTCCGAGTCTACGCCTAAAAAAAAAATATATAAAAAAAAAGGTCCACGATTTTCATGTAAGCAACACTGTTGCGAGATGCAAATAAAAAAAAGGTCAACTTCAGAGAACGTCCGAGCAAATCCTAGTCCTAATCAACTTCGAAGCACGTCCGATCAACAACATTCTAGTCCGGACCAACTTCGAAGCACTTCCCAGCCACAAAATCCTAGTCCGAACCAACTTCGGAGCACGTCCGAGCAACAAAATCCTCGTCCGGATCAACGTCAGAGCACGTCCGAGCAACAAAATCCTAGTCCGAACCAACTTCGAAGCACGTCCGAGCAACAAAATCGTAGTCCAAACCAACTTCGAAGTACGTCCGAGCAACAACATACGAGTCCGAAGCAATTTCGGAGCACCTCCTACTATCGAAAACGAAGTCTGCGCCTAAAAAAAAAAAATAAAATAAAATAAAAAAAAGGTTATGGTGGACCTTTTTATTTATTAATTTTTTTTGTAAGCAACATTGATGCGAGATGCAAACACGCTCTAATTGTCATCCTGACTCACCTACATTCATCACACTGTATCTCCTTAACCTTTGTAGCTACCGCAACGCCACCTCACCACATCCCCCTGAAGGTAGAGGTTGAGAGCGACATTTTTGTCGAAGCCACCTCGGAGCTAGCTTTTAATGGGTCTGAGATACGGCTATTCAAAGTTTTTCCGTTAAAAAAGAGCAAAAGACAACCAAATCCTCGTCCGGATCAACTGCAGCACGTCCGAACAACAAAATCGTAGTCAGAACCAACTTCGAAGTACGTCCGAGCAACAACATACGAGTCCGAAGCAAATACGAAGCACCTCCTACCATCGAAAACCAAGTCTGCGCCAAAAATAAAAAATAAAAATAAAAAAAGGTGCACGATTTTCTTTTAAGCAACACTGTTGCAAGATGCAAACACGCTCTACTGTTCATCCTGACTCACCTACATTCATCACACTGTATCTCCTTAACCTTTGTAGTTACCGCAACGTCACCTCACCACACCCCCTGAAAGTAGAGGTTGAAAGCGACATTTTTGTCGAAGACAACTCGGAGCTAGCTTTTAATGGGGCTGAGATACGGGCATTCAAAGTTTTTCCGTTAAAAAAGAGCAAAAGACACCCAAATCCTCGTCCGGATCAACTTCAGAGCACGTCCGAGCAACAAAATCCTAGTCCGAACCAATTTTGAAGCACGTCCGAGCAACAACATACGAGTCCGAAGCAATTTCGGAGCACCTCCGAAGATCGAAAACCAAGTCTGCGCCTAAAAAAAAAAAAAATATATAAATTAATAAATAAATTAATAAGTAAATACATAAAAAACTAAATAAATAAATAAATAAATATACAAATAAATGAATAAATAAAGATCCAACATTTTCATGCAAGCAACACTGTTGCAAGATGCCAACACGCTCTAATGTTCATCCTGACTCACCTACATTCATCACACTGAATCTCCTTAACCTTTGTAGTTACCGTAACGCCACCTCACCACACCCCCCTGAAAGTAGAGGTTGAGAGCGACATTTTTGTCGAAGACAACTCGGAGCTAGCTTTTAATGGGGCTGGGATACGGCCAATCAAAATTTTTCCGTTAAAAAAGAGCAAAAGACACCCAAATCCTCGTCCGGATCAACTTCAAAGCACGTCCGACAAAACAAAATCCTAGCACGGACCCACTTCGGGGCACGTCCGAGCAACAAAATCCTAGTCCGGACCAACTTCGAAGCACCTCCGACCATCGAAAACCAAGTCTAAAAAAAAATAAATAAAAAAAAAAAAGTGGCACGATTTTCATGTAAGCAACACTGTTGCTATATGCAAATTAAAAAACGGTCAACTTCAGAGCACGTCCGAGCAACAAAATCCTAGTCCGAATCAACTTCGAAGCACGTCCAATCAACAAAATTCTGGTCCGGACCAACTTCGGAGCACGTCCGAGCCACAAAATCCTAGTCCGAACCAACTTCAGACCACGTCCGAGCAACAAAATCCTAGTCCGAACCAATTTTGAAGCACGTCCGAGCAACAACCTACGAGTCCGAAGCAATTTCGGAGCACCTCCGACGTTCGAAAACCAAGTCTGCGCCTAAAAAATAAATAAATAAATAAATAAATAAATAAATAAATAAATCAATAAATAAGTAAATAAATAAATTAAAAAATAAATAAATAAATAAATAAATAATTAAAGGTCCAACATTTTCATGTAAGCAACACTGTTGCAAGATGCCAACACGCTCTAATGTTCATCCTGACTCACCTACATTCATCACACTGTATCTCCTTAACCTTTGCAGTTACCGTAACGCCACCTCACCACACCCCCCTGAAAATAGAGGTTGAGAGCGACATTTTTGTCGAAGACAGCTCGGAGCTAGCTTTTAATGGGGCTGAGATACGGCCATTCAAAGTTTTTCCTTTAAAAAAGAGCAAAAGACACCCAAATCCTCATCCGGATCAACTTCAGAGCACGTCCGAGCAACAAAATCCTAGTCCGGACCTACTTCAGAGCACGTCCGAGCAACAAAATCCTCGTCCGGATCAAATTCAGAGCACGTCCGAGCAACATAATCCTAGTCCGAACCAACTTCGAAGCACGTCCGATCAACAACATTCTAGTCCGGACCAACTTCGGAGCACGTCCGAGCCACAAGATCCTAGTCCGAACCAACTTCGGAGCCATCCGAGCAACAAAATCCTCGTCCGGATCAACTTCAGACCACGTCCGAGCAACAAATTCAGAGCACGTCCGAGCAACAAAATCCTAGTCCGGACCTACTTCAGAGCACGTCCGAGCAACAAAATCCTCGTCCGGATCAACTTCAGAGCACGTCCGAGCAACATAATCCTAGTCCGAACCAACTTCGAAGCACGTCCGATCAACAACATTCTAGTCCGGAACAACTTCGGAGCACGTCCGAGCCACAAGATCCTAGTCCGAACCAACTTCCTAGCCACAAGATCCTAGTCCGAACAAACTTCGGAGCCATCCGAGCAACAAAATCCTCGTCCGGATCAACTTCAGACCACGTCCGAGCAACAAATTCAGAGCACGTCCGAGCAACAAAATCCTAGTCCGGACCTACTTCAGAGCACGTCCGAGCAACAAAATCCTCGTCCGGATCAACTTCAGAGCACGTCCGAGCAACATAATCCTAGTCCGAACCAACTTCGAAGCACGTCCGATCAACAACATTCTAGTCCGGACCAACTTCGGAGCACGTCCGAGCCACAAGATCCTAGTCCGAACCAACTTCGGAGCCATCCGAGCAACAAAATCCTCGTCCGGATCAACTTCAGACCACGTCCGAGCAACAAAATTCTAGTCCGGACCAACGTCAGAGCACGTCCGAGCAACAAAATCCTAGTCCGAACCAACTTCGGAGCACTTCAGAGCAACAAAATCCTAGTCCGGACCAACTTCAGAGCACGTCCGAGCAACAAAATCCTAGTCCGAACCAACTTCGGAGCAAGTCCAAGCAACAAAATCCTCGTCCGGATCAACTTCAGACCACGTCCGAGCAACAAAATACAAGTCCGGACCAACTTCAGAGCACGTCCGAGCAACAAAATCCTAGTCCAATCCACCTTCGGAGCACGTCCGAGCAACAAAATCCTAGTCCGAACCAACTTCGGAGCACGTCCGAACCACAAAATCCTCGTCCGGATCAACTTCAGAGCACGTCCGAGCAACAAAATCGTAGTCCAAACCAACTTCGAAGCACGTCTGAGCAACAACATACGAGTCCGAAGCAATTTCGGAGCACCTCCGACGATCGAAAACCAAGTCTGCGCCTGAAAATAAATAAATAAATAAATAAATCAATAAATAAGTAAATAAATAAATTAAAAAATAAAGAAATAAATAAATCAATAATTAAAGGTCCAACATTTTCATGTAAGCAACACTGTTGCAAGATGCCAACACGCTCTAATGTTCATCCTGACTCACCTACATTCATCACACTGTATCTCCTTAACCTTTGCAGTTACCGTAACGCCACCTCACCACACCCCCCTGAAAATAGAGGTTGAGAGCGACATTTTTGTCGAAGACAGCTCGGAGCTAGCTTTTAATGGGGCTGAGATACGGCCATTCAAAGTTTTTCCTTTAAAAAAGAGCAAAAGACACCCAAATCCTCATCCGGATCAAATTCAGAGCACGTCCGAGCAACAAAATCCTAGTCCGAACCAACTTCGGAGCACTTCAGAGCAACAAACTCCTAGTCCAACTTCAGAGCACGTCCGAGCAACAAAATCAGATTCCGAACCAACTTCGGAGCAAGTCCGAGCAACAAAATCCTCGTCCGGATCAACTTCAGACCACGTCCGAGCAACAAAATCCAAGTCCGGACCAACTTCAGAGCACGTCCGAGCAACAAAATCCTAGTCCAAACCAACTTCGGAGCACGTCCGAGCAACAAAATCCTAGTCCGAACCAACTTCGGGCACGTCCGAGCAACAAAATCCTCGTCCGGATCAACTTCAGAGCACGTCCGAGCAACAAAATCCAAGTCCGGACCAACTCTGAACAAAATCGTAGTCCAAACCAACTTCGAAGCACGTCCGGGCAACAACATACGAGTCCGAAGCAATTTCGGAGCACCTCCGAAGATCGAAAACCAAGTCTGCGCCTAAAAAAAAAATAAATAAATTAATAAATAAATAAATAAGTAAATAAATAAAAAATTA
>CAJZCY010000005.1:23735000-23742500 GCA_914969975.1 Anopheles atroparvus | reverse complement strand
GGAGGGACGGTTCATAATTTTTGGTTTTCCTATTTGTTGCATTAAGAGATCAAAGTACTCTTTGACTTTGGGCGAAATCTCCTCTCACGGAAGAGCTTCCGGATGGCAGCGTGTCACCACCGACTCGAGAAGATCAGCTCACTGCGCTCGACGAAGGGATGAAAAGCATTCAAAAAGCCCTTCGGGAGATGCGTGCCGAGTGTCAGAAGCACCGTGCGCAGCGGGATACTGTCCGGGCGGGTGTGAAAGAGCTCGACCAGGTCGTGACAAAGCTGAAGGACGAAAAGAAAGACAAGGAAAGGACGCACATACTTCTCGAGAAGCATGTCCAATGGTTGGACCATGGTGCACCTACTCGTCGAAGTGTGCTGATAACGATCATCATAACGGATAGACGGGCAAATCAGATGGTAAGCTATTACTTATATTTACTATCATAGTAGTAAGGATCATACCCCTAAGCTTGGCTTAATTACTCCTAAAGCATCAATTTGCCAACACTTTGCTTTCATTTAATGGCTCAACATTTTTCATTATAAACATTAAGTCCGTGAAATTTATGTTCAATAACATTAAAATAGTGTTATTGTATGAAAAGATTAATGAACAAATCGTGAATATCCGATAAAACATGTAATTTCGTGTAACAACTGTGTTTAGTTGATATCGTAAATAATCAATAACAACTCTGCTATCGTTAACCTCCAATATCAACTCAATGACGATTTTTACAGATAAATATTTATTTTTCCAATTTTTTTCTTTTTTTCATTACAGATTTACCACTGGATGCCAGAGTTTTGTATAATTCAACTGTAAGCAACCAAAAAATCGGTAAATAAATAAAATAAAATAAGTAATTTTTGCTCAGCGTGTTTATTTCAAGCCAGGCGTCGGAGTGAAAGAAACAAATTTAAATGCCCGCGTGAGAAGTAACTCAAGGCCCTGGGGCTCTCGCGCGCTCACCACTGAAATAGCCCGCGATCCCGCTGCTATCGCGGGGAATTATCGCTGCCGGCTATAAGATGCCAACAACCCGCTATAAGCCGCCCAACTCGAGCTTATAGCATTGAAATGGCGGGTTGGGATACGAGTCCGAAGCAATTTCGGAGCACCTCCGACGATCGAAAACCAAGTCTGCGCCTAAAAAAAAAAAAAAAAAAGGTCATAGATTTTCTTGTAAGCAACACTGTTGCAAGATGCAAACACGCTCTAATGTTCAGCCTGACTCACCTACATTCATCACACTGTATCTCCTTAACCTTTGTAGTTACCGTAACGCCACCTCACCACACCCCCCTGAAAATAGAGGTTGAGAGCGCTATTTTTGTCGAAGACAGCTCGGAGCTAGCTTTTAATGGGGCTGAGATACGGCCATTCAAAGTTTTTCCGTTAAAAAAGAGCAAAAGACACCCAAATCCTCGTCCGGATCAACTTCAGAGCACGTCCGAGCTACAAAATCCTAGTCCGAACGAACTTTGGAGCACGTCCGAGCAACAAAATCCTAGTCCGAACCAACTTCGGAGCATGTCCGAGCAACACAATCCTCGTCCTGATCAACTGCAGAGCACGTCCGATCAACAAAATCGTAGTCCAAACCAACTTCGAAGCACGTGCGAGCAACAACATACGAGTCCGAAGCAATTTCGGAGCTCCTCCGACCATCGAAAACCAAGTCTGCGCCTTAAAAAAAAAAATATATATATATATATAGTTATATATGGTATAACTGCCATCGGAGAACGTGTGAACGTTGACTACTCTCCACACGTCTCTACAAGTTATATTGGTATAACTGCCATCGGAGAACGTGTGAACGTGGACTACTCTCCACACGGCTCCACAAATTGATCGAGATCGTCGGTGGAGAGACGGTAATCGGCCCTTTTTATCTCGAGCGCTTGAGCAGAACAGACGTATAATAAAAGCTTGAAAGTCACGACACATTATTGGCGCAGCCGGTAGTCGTTCACAAAGAAAAAAAACAGTGCTAGTGAGTGATAATAAAACTCATGTAGTTTGTCCGAATTTGTAGTCACTACCAGATAGAACTACACTTTCATCTTCTTGCGATTTCAAAAGTGAGGAGGATTTGTGGCAACGCCGTTTCCAGTGCAACGACAGGACCACACTATCTCTTTCCTTTTTTTTATAATTGGATTGAGGTTAGTTCAGCACGTGTTCGTCAGCGCTCGTGTACGCACAGGTAAGCAAACTTTTGGTGTAAATTTTTTTAACAATCACGTAGTGAGCAGATAAAAAAAAAGACACCTTTGCTACCGTGCATCGGATAGATACTAAAAAGTCGGCCTATCCGCTTTCTCAATTTAACGGGTAAAACGCGTTCTTAGAGAGACGTTTTCACTGTCGTTTTGAGTTAATTTTTTTATGTGGAGAAATAGTGAACCTTTGGATTTGTGTTCAGATTCAGATTCGTTATCAAACGATTCGGGAAGTCTATCCCACGTGCCAATAAGCGTAGATATTCCCATAGATAAATTATCTTTAAAAATGGATCAAGTCCCTGCGCAAATTGAGCAGTTAACTGCAGCTATACAGAGCCTCCTTGTTGCGCAGCAGCAACAGGCACAACAGTTGGTAACAATGGATAATCGTATCCAGGCATGCAATAACTTATCCAACAGTAGCGTACCTCAGGTCACTGAACCTAGCGTCAGTATAGAGGCTTTTTACAAAATTCCGGACCCGATCAAGGCAGTCCCGATCTTTGACGGGAATAAAAAACAATTACACGCGTGGTTGAATACCGCCGAAAACGCACTAGCTATTTTTGATGGTAAAGTGCAACCTGCCGTCTTTCGTATGTACGAAGATGCCATCAATAATAAAATACAAGGTCGTGCAAAAGATGCATTGTGCTTAGAAGGTAACCCTACAGGGTTTAGCGAAATAAAAGAAATTTTGATGAATACATGCAGCGATAGAGATGATTTATCTACGCTTATCAGCCAGTTATGGCAAAACAAAGTGGGTGCCAGCTCAAGTTTAAAAAGCTATTATCTTCAAACAAAGGAGCAGATTCAAAAGATAAAACTAATAGCTAGGCAGAATAAAATTTATAAGGACAGTTGGCCAGCTATCAACGGTTTCATCGACGAAACAAGTCTAGCTGCATTCGTTGCTGGTCTGCAAGAACCGTATTTCGGTTACGTGCAGGCTGCGCGGCCTGAAGATTTAGACCAAGCATACGCATTTTTGAGCAAGTTTCGGTCTAATGAGTCGACGGCGCAAAATATTAGGAAAGGTATAGAAAAAAAACATCAATATTCAAAGCCTAATGATACAGTGCCGAACCGATACCAATACAATCATCCAGCAGCAACATCGAGTTTTGTTGATCAAAACGCGAACAGTGCACACTCTTTTAAGAAAAATTCCCCTGTACCAATGGAAACTGATTCTAGTAAGTCAAGACTTACATTGAACAGAAAGGTTTTGAATAATACTGAAGCTATAAATGCAACCGAAAAAAACTTAGAAGACGACGACATGTTGCTAAATTTTCGCGAGGTGATAGATACACCAGAAAAAACCTAGATTATCTTCCGTATATAATCAGTCAATACCCTGAATCGGAAACTCAGTTCAAATTATTGTTAGATACCGGCGCAAACAAAAATATTTTAAAACCCGGGATAATTCAATCACTTCAGCCCATTAATTCCATTATCAAAGATTCATCAGGTTGTCATAAAGTTTCACAAAAAGGGTTTATTAATTTGCTTGGACCGGAGTTTCCAAATCAAATGTATTACGAATACGATTTCCATGAGTTTTTTGATGGAATTATCGGTTCACAATATTTAGCAAGCAGTAAAGCAATCATCAACTACAATGACGAAACAATCACCGTTGCCGAAAAAGTTATTCCTTTTTTGAAATATTTTCCATCTGAAAAATTATTTCACCACGTAGTAGTAATAGACACATTACAAAACGGCGATTGGTTTGTTCCATACCATCAATCCCTTTGTGAAGGTTTCATAATAGAACCTGGACTCTATAAATCTGATCGAAATAAGTCGACCATAAATGTCTTAAGCAAATCGGGTATTGCACCTCTAATCACAAAAACATTTCAATTAAATGTAAACAATTTCGAAACAATCAATCCCATACCATTGAACATTAACGAACCGCTTACTAAAGAATCTATAAATTTGCTGATACGTTCTTCACATTTAACACCATTTGAAAAAGATAAACTCTTGGATGTAATATTAGAGAATCAGCAAATTCTTCTTAAGTGCAATGAAAAACTTTCGTCGACAACAATAGTGAAACATAAAATATTAACTAAAGACGATGAACCGACATACACCAAAACATACCGCTTTCCAAACCACTTTAAAAAAGATGTAGAAAAGCAAATTTCAGAAATGCTTGAAGATGGTGTAATTGTTCCGTCTAATAGTCCCTATTCTTCACCAATATGGGTAGTTCCCAAAAAATGTGACGCATCCCAAACAAGAAAAGTGAGAGTTGTAATAGATTTTCGCAAATTAAACGAAAAAACCATTAACGACAAATTTCCTATTCCTCAGATAGAAGAAATTTTGGATAGTTTGGGAAAATCTACGTACTTCACCACATTAGATCTAAAATCTGGTTTCCACCAGATAGAAATGGAGCCTACACATCGTGAAAAAACAGCCTTCTCTACTGCTCAAGGTCACTTTGAGTTTACGAGAATGCCGTTTGGACTGAAAAATGCTCCGGCAACGTTCCAACGCGCTATGAACAACGTTCTAGCAGGATACATAGGACATATTTGTTTTGTCTATTTAGATGACATTATTGTAATTGGTAATGATTTAACATCACATTTAAAAAATTTGGATACAGTGTTGAAACGATTAGCTTCTTTTAATTTAAAAATTCAAATAGACAAGTGTGAATTTCTCAAGAGGGAAACCGAATTTTTGGGACATTTGATAACTCAACATGGGATTAAACCTAATCCTGATAAAATTCAAAAAATCCTTGATTGGAAATTACCCTCAAATCAACACGAAATTAAACGATTTCTTGGTCTAGCTGGATACTACCGAAAATTTGTTAAAGATTATGCTAAAATAACAAGACCACTCTCTAAATGTTTGAAAAAAGGTGCAAAAGTTCTATGTGAGGAAGATGAATTTAAAAAAGCTTTCGAAGAACTGAAAACAATAATTGCTTCTGATCAAGTTCTCGCTTATCCTGACTTTGAACACCCGTTTGTACTCACTACAGACGCTAGTAATTTTGCTTTAGGAGCGGTTCTTTCTCAAATACAGGATAATTGTGAAAGGCCAATAGCATTTGCCAGTAGAACACTCACTAGCACCGAATCAAATTATCCAGCAACTGAAAAAGAGGCCTTAGCTATAATTTGGGCAGTGAAAAAATTTAAGCCTTATCTTTACGGACAGAAATTTACTTTGATAACGGACCATAAACCACTTACATTTATTAAAACATCCTTTAAGAACTCAAAAATATTGAATTGGCGATTGGAATTAGAGAATTTCGACTTCGATGTTAAATACAAAGAAGGAAAAGCCAATGTAGTAGCCGATGCATTAAGCAGAATTAACCCTCAAATGTGCAAAGAAATTAATACATCTACTATTTCAGATACCCTAGACGGCACGGATGCAGGAAGCAATAACACTGTTGCTACCATTCACTCTGCTAGTAAATCTAAAGACTATTTTGTTCATTATACTGAACGACCAGTGAACTATTATAGGAACCAGTTAATATTCAAAACAACTAGTACTTGCTCTATTACTAAACAAAATCCGTTTGTAAATTTCCAAAGAACAATCGTGTCTCAAAATATCTATAATACAGATAACATTAGTGAATATCTAAAAAAAATTCATAACGGTAAACAAACCGCAATATTTGCAGACGAAAATATTATTCTAATATTGCAGGAAGTATTTAGCAGTTACCATTTTACAAAGGGGCATTTTGTTGTAACAACAACAATGGTAGAAGATGTAACCGAAATAGACAAACAAAATTCCCTTATAACAAAAGAACATGATAGAGCGCATAGGGGAATCAGTGAAGTCGAAAATCAGCTAAGGAGGTCATATTTTTTTCCATGCATGTTGAAAATGATCCGTAGTTACATTAATAGCTGTGAGATTTGTAATTGTAATAAGTATGAAAGGAAACCGTACAATATTAAGATTTCACCTAGGCCAATCACAGACAAACCACTAGATCGTGTACATATGGATATTTACATTATAAATGGATGTAGTTTTCTATCCATAATAGATTCTTTCACAAAACATTTACAAATGTTGTTTATAAAAAACAAAAATTTAGTACAGGTTCAACGTAAGCTCACAAAATATTTCTCAATATTCGGATTACCTAAGGAAATCGTTACAGATCATGAGACCACGTTTATGTCCATTCAACTCAAAAACTATCTAGCATCTTTGGGTGTTTTGCTAAAATATGCATCTTGTTCGGAATCAAACGGACAAATAGAAAAAACGCATTGTACAATAACGGAGATAACCAATTCAAACAAGTATAAATATGCAAGAGTAGATACTAAAGCGCTAACAAGACTAGCAGTTACCCTGTACAATAATACTGTTCACTCAGCAACAAAATTCACACCAAACGAGTTGTTATTCAACAACACCGACAACAGTACACCAGAAGCTATATCAAATAAAGCAATCGAGTTATTTTGTAAGGCAAAACAAAACATGCTTAAAGCATCGAACAGACAAATAGCAGGAAACGATGCAAAATGTTCTCCACCATGGTTAAATGAGAACCAAGAGGTTTTTATAACGCCTAACATTAGAACAAAAATGCAACCGCGAGCAACGAAAATTGTAGCAAAGAACATTAAGGAAAAAACGTTTGAAAACGCTAGAGGTGTGAAACGACACAAAGCGAAAATCAAAAGGATAAGATGCTAGATATTCGTTAAATTTTGAGCAAAGGAATCTGTTTGAATGTGAACCTTCTTTGAAATAGTAAATAATTTGAATTTAGAAGTGGTACTCTTAGGTGCAGGTTATTTAGGGCTAGAATTAATAACTATCATAGCGTAAGAACTATTATAACGTATTAGAAAAAATGTTGACTTTGAGCTAAATCGGACGAGGACGCCCGAGCTTCACCCCCCGGAGAAGTTATATATGGTATAACTGCCATCGGAGAACGTGTGAACGTTGACTACTCTCCACACGTCTCTACAAGTTATATTGGTATAACTGCCATCGGAGAACGTGTGAACGTGGACTACTCTCCACACGGCTCCACAAATTGATCGAGATCGTCGGTGGAGAGACGGTAATCGGCCCTTTTTATCTCGAGCGCTTGAGCAGAACAGACGTATAATAAAAGCTTGAAAGTCACGACACATTATTATATATATATATATAGGTCCAAGATTTTCATGTAAGCAACACTGTTGCGAGATGCAAACAGGCTTTAATGTTCTTCCTGACTCACCTA
>CAJZCY010000005.1:23722500-23725000 GCA_914969975.1 Anopheles atroparvus | reverse complement strand
AGACACCCAATTCCTCGTCCGGATCAACTTCGGAGCACGTCCCAGCAACAAAATCCTAGTCCGAACCAACTTCGGAGCACGTCCGAGCAACAAAATCCTCGTCCGGATCAACTTCAGAGCACGTCCGAGCAACAAAATCGTAGTCCAAACCAACTTCGAAGCACGTCCGAGCAACAACATACGAGTCCGAAGCAATTTCGGAGCACCTCCGACGATCGAAAACCAAGTCTGCGCCTAAAAAATAAATAAATAAGTAAATAAATAAATAAATAAATAAATAAATAAATAAATAAATAAATAAATAAATAAATAAATAAATAAATAAATAAATAAATGATTAAATAAATAAATAAATAAATAAATAAATAAATAAATAAATAAATAAATAAATAAATAATTAAATAAATAAATAAATAAATAAATAAATAAATAAATAAATAAATAAATAAATAAATAAATAAATAAATAAATAAATAAATAAATAAATAAATAATTAAATGAATAAATAAATAAATAAATAAATAAATAAATAATAAATAAATTGGAGCACGTCCGAGCAACAAAATCCTAGTCCGAACCAACTTCGGAGCACGTCCGAGCAACAAAATCCTCGTCCGGATCAACTTCAGAGAACGTCCGAGCAACAAAATCCTAGTCCAAACCAACTTCGAAGCACGTGCGAGCAACAACATACGAGTCCAAGCAATTTCAGAGCACCTCCGACCATCGAAAACCAAGTCTGCGCCTTAAAAAAAAATTAAATAAATAAATAAATAAATAGATAAGTAAATAAATAAATAAATAAATAAATAAATAAATAAATAAATAAATAAATAAATAAATAAATAAATAAATAAATAAATAAATAAATAAATAAATAAATAAATAAATAAATAAATAAATAAATAATTAAAGGTCCAACATTTTCATGTAAGCAACACTGTTGCAAGATGCCAACACGCTCTAATGTTCATCCTGACTTACCTACATTCATCACACTGTATCTCCTTAATCTGTAGTTACCGCAACGCCACCCCACCACACCCCCCTGAAAATAGAGGTTGAGGGCGACATTTTTGTCGAAGCCACCTCATAGCTAGCTTTTAATGGGGCTGAGATACGGCCATTCAAAGTTTTTCCGTTAAAAAAGAGCAAAAGACACCCAATTCCTCGTCCGGATCAACTTCAGAGCACGTCCGAGCAACAAAATCGTAATCCAAGCCAACTTCGAAGCTCGTCCGAGCAACAACATACGAGTCCGAAGCAATTTCGGAGCACCTGCGACCATCGAAAACCAAGTCTGCGCCTTAAAAAATAAATAAATAAATAAATAAATAAATATATAAGTAAATAAATAAATAAAGGTCCAACATTTTCATGTAAGCAACACTGTTGCAAGATGCCAACACGCTCTAATGTTCATCCTGACTTACCTACATTCATCACACTGTATCTCCTTAATCTGTAGTTACCGCAACGCCACCTCACCACACCCCCCTGAAAGTAGAGGTTGAGAGCAACATTTTTGTCGAAGACACCTCGTAGCTAGCTTTTAATGGGGCTGAGATACGGGCATTCAAAGTTTTTCCGTTAAAAAAGAGCAAAAGACACCCAATTCCTCGTCCGGATCAACTTCAGAGCACGTCCGAGCAACAACATTCTATTCCGGACCAACTTCGGAGCACGTCCGAGCAACAAAATCCTAGTCCGAACCAACTTCGGAGTACGTCCGAGCAACAAAATCCTCGTCCGAACCAACTTCGGAGCACGTCCGAGCAACAAAATCCTAGGCCGGAACAAATTCAGAGCATGTCCGTGCAACAAAAACCTCGTCCGGAGCACGTCCGAGTCCAACTTCGGAGCACTTCCGATCAAGAACATTTAAGTCCGGACCAACTTCGGAGCACGTCAGAGCAACAAAATCCTCGTCCGGATCAACTTCAGAGCACGTCCCAGCAACAAAATCCTCGTCCGAATCAACTTCGGAGCACGTCCGAGCAACAAAATCGTAATCCAAGCCAACTTCGAAGCTCGTCCGAGCAACAACATACGAGTCCGAAGCAATGTCGGAGCACCTGCGACCATCGAAAACCAAGTCTGCGCCTTAAAAAATAAATATATAAATAAATAAATAAATATATAAGTAAATAAATAAATAAAGGTCCAACATTTTCATGTAAGCAACACTGTTGCAAGATGCCAACACGCTCTAATGTTCATCCTGACTTACCTACATTCATCACACTGTATCTCCTTAATCTGTAGTTACCGCAACGCCACCTCACCACACCCCCCTGAAAGTAGAGGTTGAGAGCAACATTTTTGTCGAAGACACCTTGGAGCTAGCTTATAATGGGACTGAGATACGGCCATTCAAAGTTTTTCCGTTAAAAAAGAGCAAGAGACACCCAATTCCTCGTCCGGATCAACTTCGGAGCACGTCCCAGCAACAAAATCCTAGTCCGAACCAACTTCGGAGCACGTCCGAGCAACAAAATCC
>CAJZCY010000005.1:23710000-23712500 GCA_914969975.1 Anopheles atroparvus | reverse complement strand
CGTGCAACAAAAACCTCGTCCGGAGCACGTCCGAGTCCAACTTCGGAGCACTTCCGATCAAGAACATTTAAGTCCGGACCAACTTCGGAGCACGTCAGAGCAACAAAATCCTCGTCCGGATCAACTTCAGAGCACGTCCCAGCAACAAAATCCTCGTCCGAATCAACTTCGGAGCACGTCCGAGCCACAACATCCTAGTCCGAACCAACTTCGGAGCACGTCCGAGCAACAAATTCCTCGTCCGGATCAACTTCAGACCACGTCCGAGCAACAACATACGAGTCCGAAGCAATTTCGGAGCACCTCCGACGATCGAAAACCAAGTCTGCGCCTAAAAAGTAAATAAATAAATAAATAAATAAATAAATAAGTAAATAAATAAATAAATAAATAAATAAATAAATAAATAAATAAATCAATAAATAAATAAATAAATAAATAAATAAATAAATAAATAAATAAATAAATAAATAAATAAATAAATAAATAAATTAATAAATAAATTAATAAATTAATAAATTAATAAATTAATAAATTAATAAATAAATAAATAAATAAATAAATAAATAAATAAATAAATAAATAAATAAATAAATAAATAAATAAATAAATAAATAAATAAATAAATAAATAATTAAAGGTCCAACATTTTCATGTAAGCAACACTGTTGCAAGATGCCAACACGCTCTAATGTTCATCCTGACTCACCTACATTCATCACACTGTATCTCCTTAACCTTTGTAGTTGCCGTAATGCCACCTCACCACACCCCCCTGAAAGTAGAGGTTGAGAGCGACATTTTTGTCGAAGACACCTCGGAGCTAGCTTATAATGGGACTGAGATACGGCCATTCAAAGTTTTTCCGTTAAAAAAGAGCAAAAGACACCCAATTCTTCGTCCGGATCAACTTCGGAGCACGTCCCAGCAACAAAATCCTAGTCCGAACCAACTTCGGAGCACGTCCGAGCAACAAAATCCTCGTCCGGATCAACTTCAGAGCACGTCCGAGCAACAAAATCGTAGTCCAAACTAACTGCGAAGCACGTCCGAGCAACAACATACGAGTCCGAAGCAATTTCGGAGCACCTCCGACGATCGAAAACCAAGTCTGCGCCTAAAAATTAAATGATAAATAAATAAATAAATAAATAAGTAAATAAATAAATAAATAAATAAATAAATAAATAAATAAATAAATAAATAAATAAATAAATAAATAATTAAAGGTCCAACATTTTCATGTAAGCAACACTGTTGCAAGATGCCACACGCTCTAATGTTCATCCTGACTCACCTACATTCATCACACTGTATCTCCTTAACCTTTGTAGTTGCCGTAACGCCACCTCACCACACCCCCCTGAAAGTAGAGGTTGAGAGCAACATTTTTGTCGAAGACACCTTGGAGCTAGCTTATAATGGGACTGAGATACGGCCATTCAAAGTTTTTCCGTTAAAAAAAAGCAAGAGACACCCAATTCCTCGTCCGGATCAACTTCGGAGCACGTCCCAGCAACAAAATCCTAGTCCGAACCAACTTCGGAGCACGTCCGAGCAACAAAATCCTCGTCCGGATCAACTTCAGAGCACGTCCGAGCAACAAAATCGTAGTCCAAACCAACTTCGAAGCACGTCCGAGCAACAACATACGAGTCCGAAGCAATTTCGGAGCACCTCCGACGATCGAAAACCAAGTCTGCGCCTAAAAAATAAATAAATAAGTAAATAAATAAATAAATAAATAAATAAATAAATAAATAAATAAATAAATAAATAAATAAATAAATAAATAAATAAATAAATAAATAAATAAATAAATAAATAAATAAATAAATAAATAAATAAATAAATAAATAAATAAATAAATAAATAAATAAATAAATAAATAAATAAATAAATAAATAAATAAATAAATAAATAAATAAATAAATCAATAAATAAACAAATATATAAATAAATAAATAAATAAATAAATAAATAAATAAATACATTAATAAAGGCCCAAAATTTGCTTGTAAGCAACACTGTTTCAAGATGCCAACACGCTCTAATGTTCATCCTGACTCACCTACATTCATCACACTGTTTCCCTTAACCTTTGTAGTTGCCGTAACGCCACCTCACCACACCCCCCTGACAGTAGAGGTTGAGAGCGACATTTTTGTCGAAGACAACTCGGAGCTAGCTTTTAATGGGGCTGAGATACGGCCATTCAAAGTTTTTCCGTTAAAAAAGAGAAAAAGACACCCAAATCCTCGTCCGGATCAACTTCAGAGCACGTCCGAGCTACAAAATCCTAGTCCGAACGAACTTTGGAGCACGTCCGAGCAACAAAATCCTAGTCCGAACCAACTTCGGAGCATGTCCGAGCAACACAATCCTCGTCCTGATCAACTTCAGAGCACGTCCGAGCAACAAAATCGTAGTCCAAACCAACTTCGAAGCACGTGCGAGCAACAACATACGAGTCCGAATCAATTTCGGAGCACCTCCGACC
>CAJZCY010000005.1:23700000-23702500 GCA_914969975.1 Anopheles atroparvus | reverse complement strand
ATGGAATCGGAGATCCTACTAATGCCGCTGCAATCCGATTTGCGACCAATAGTATGAACGAGCTACGAGCTGCGCTACAACGATACGAATTTATTCGGCCCCGTCAAATGAAGCAAACAATAGCAGCACCAAATACTGCCCGATCTGATACTACAGTAAAATGCTACAACTGTGCGCGTTACGGGCATCATCAGCAGGATTGTCGACAACCCAGACGTCCACCAGGATCGTGCTTCTTGTGCCACAAGACAGGACATGTAATTCGCGATTGCCCTCAACGTGCCCCATCTACTTCAGCGGCAGTTCAACAGGGAGAGGTTACGTCGCACTACGAGCTTCAGCCAACAAACGAAGTCCACCCAATGCAAAATGTAAGTGTGGCAATTTTATCTAACAATCACGTGAGCTCTGCATTCTCAAATGTGTATTCTCTTTTTGATACGGGTAGCCCCAGGAGTTTTATTAGTGAACAAATAGTCCCCAGAATTGAGTACCACCCAAAACTATCAGAATACCGCGGACTAGGAAATGGAAGACTAACGACACTCGGACAAGTAGAATGTTTGATTCGCTTTCGCCGCTCATTTGTTCAGCATTCGTTCATTATCATCCCATCTAATCAAACGGCATGGCCGATGATCATCGGTCGGGATTTGTTGGAAAAACTGAAGGTTAATCTTTGTTACAAGCGATGTGCTTATTCTATCAATGAACTTTTGAAAATACGGACTACAAATAAAGTTGCATTACAATCAAATATTGAAAGACGCCTACTTACGCTAGATCTAATGAAAAATAATTCGACTGATTTGACGAACAAAAATACTACTGCAATAGGATCTGATGCTAGAGTATTATCAGCTGCATTTTCTGAACTTTGTGCAATTGAAATCAGTGCCACCGAAAATCATTTTGATGTAGGTTCTAATCTTAATTTTGAGCAATCACTTCAATTGAATTGTGTAATTCAGAAGGATTATTTATAGTTCACGTGTGAAGTAAAAGCTAACCCAGACCATTCAATGAGTATCAACTTAACGAGTGAATCGCCCATATTTTGTAAGCCAAGACGATTGTCATTTTCCGAGCGTAATCAAGTGAAGACGATTGTGCATGATCTTTTGAAAAAAAACATCGTTCGGCCTAGCAATTCACCATACGCGTCCGCTATCGTTCTTGTGCGGAAAAAGAATGGAGAAGTGCGCATGTGTATAGATTACAGGCCGTTGAACAAAATTACTGTACGCGATAATTATCCATTGCCACTGATAGATACATGCATTGAGCATCTCAGCAATAAGCGGATTTTTAGCCTGATGGATTTAAAGAGCGGATTTCATCAGATAGCAATGAATGAAAAATCAATTCCATACACAGCCTTTGTAACTCCTGATGGCCAATATGAATATACAAAAATGCCATTTGGCTTAAGAAATGCACCATCCCAATTTCAAAGATTTATTAATTCGGTGCTGCGCGAATTTATAGAGCAGGGAAAACTTGTTGTCTATCTAGATGACATAATTGTTGGTAGTGAAAACTTTGAAGACCATGTTCAAACACTCAGTGCGGTATTAAAAACATTGCGCAAGAATGGGTTGGAGTTAAGGCTGGATAAATGCAAGTTTGGCTACAGTGACCTTGACTATCTCGGTTACCATGTAAATGCCAACGGTATTCATCCGAGTGATCACCATCTTCAAGCAATACTTAATTATCCAGTTCCCAGAAATGCTAAAGAAGTTCAGCGTTGTTTAGGTCTCTTCTCATATTTCCGGCGATTTGTACCATCTTTTTCGAGAATTGCCAAACCATTGAGCAATTTGCTGAAGGAAAAAACACCCTTCCAGTTTGATGATGATTGTATGAATGCTTTTCAAGAATTAAAGACAAAACTCCTAAATTCTCCAATACTAGCTATTTTCGACCCCAAACGCGAAACACAACTCCACTGTGACGCTAGCTCGTCAGGTTTTGGGTCAGTGCTATTGCAGAAGCAGGATGATGATAAATTTCATCCCATAGCATATTTTTCGAAAACAACATCTTCGTCTGAATCTCATCTTCACAGCTATGAATTGGAGACATTGTCGGTGATTTATGCCCTTAAACGCTTTCATCATTACGTACACGGCCTTCACATAATTATTGTAACCGATTGTAATTCGCTAGTTGAAACTCTCAAGAACCGAAACTGCTCTGCTAAGATCGCGAGATGGGCTCTTTTTTTGGAAAACTATGACTATAGCATTCAATATCGCCCAGGAAGTACCATGAGTCACGCAGATGCTCTTAGTCGCGTATCAATGGCTGGTGCTGTGAGTGAATTGGATATTGATTATCAGTTGCAAATTGCTCAAACAAGTGATCCTGAGATAATCAAGATAAAAGAAGAACTGGAAAATGGTTTGTCCGAAGGGTTTGCAATTCACGATGGTGTAGTATATCGTGAACCGTCTGCAGGAAAACTTTTATTGTTAGTACCGAAACGAATGATCAA
>CAJZCY010000005.1:23657500-23695000 GCA_914969975.1 Anopheles atroparvus | reverse complement strand
ACGTCGTGCTGACATGGCCTGGTCACCAATCGTTTTCCAGGTCGCTCGGTTCGTGGTTGCCGCTCTCCATCCCCGGTGACATCCGATGTTCCGCAGGTCCTGCTCCACCTGGTCCAGCCAACGGGCTCGCTGAGCTCCTCTGCGTCTCGTGCCGAGCGGGTCGCTGACGAGTGTCTTCTTGGTGGGGCATGAGTCCGGCATCCTCATGACATGCCCCAACCAGCGGACCCTTCCGGCTTTCGCCACCGTTAGGATATCCGGCTCGCCAAACAGCTCAGCCAGCTCGTGGTTCATCCTTCTCCTCCACCCGTCCTGCACGTATACGCCACCAAAGATAGTCCGGAGCACACGACGTTCGAAAATGCCGAGTGCGTTGGCATCCTCCGTGAGCAGCGTCCAGGACTCATGCCCATAGAGGACTACCGGCCGTATCAATGTGCGGTATATGGTGCACTTCGTGCGTTGGCGAAGTCGTCTGGACCTTAGGAGCTTATGGAGCCCATGGTAGGCACGACTTCCTTGAACAATGCGTCTTCGGATCTCCGAACTGATGTTGTTGTCCGATGTTATAAGAGACCCAAGATAGGCAAACTCCTCAACTACCTCGAGCTCATCGTTGTTGATTCGTACGCTAGCTCCCAGTCTTGCTCTGTCACGGTCAGAGCCACCGGCGAGTAGGTACTTAGTCTTTGACGCATTGATCTCCAGTCCAATTCCCGCAGCTGCGCGTTTTAATCGGGTATATGCATCGGACACCGTCGCAGTCGACCGTCCAATGATGTCGATGTCATCCGCGTAGCCAAGAAGCTGGACTGACCGTGTGAAAATCGTGCCCCGATGGTCGAAGCCCGCGCTCCGAATGACACCCTCCAGAGCGATGTTGAATAGCAGGCAGGAGAGCCCGTCGCCTTGCCGTAACCCCCGATGAGACTCGAACGGATCCGACAACATGCTCGATATTCTCACCCTGCACTGCACCCTATCCATTGTGGCCCTTAACAGTCGGATCAGTTTTCCGGGGAATCCGTACTGCTGCATGGTTTTCCATAGTTCGGTCCGATCTATGGTATCGTAGGCCGCTTTGAAGTCGATGAATAGGTGGTGCGTGGGGATTCGGTGCTCTCGGCATTTCTGGAGGATCTGCCTGAGAGTGAAGATTTGGTCGGTTGTTGATTTCCCTCCAACGAAACCAGCTTGGTAGCTTCCGACGAAATCACTGGCTAGGGGGGAGAGCCGGCAGTAGAGTATTCGGGATAGGATCTTGTAGGCGGCATTCAGAACTGTGATCGCCCGGAAGTTCGCACAGTCCAACCTGTCGCCCTTTTTGTAGACGGGGTGGATCACTCCCATCTTCCACTCGTCTGGTAGTTCTTCCTGTTCCCAGATCTTCACAATCAGCTGGTGCATGCAGATGGCAAGCCTCTCCTGGCCCATCTTGAAGAGCTCGGCGCCAAGGCCGTCGCTGCCAGCTGACTTGTTGAGTTTCAGCTGTTTGACGGCCCCGGTGACTTCCTCTACCGATGGCGGGGGCACCTCATCGCCCACCACTCTGCTGATGTGGTCCTCTACACCGTCTCCCCGGTCTCCTGCTTGCGCTCCGTTCAGGTGTCCGTCGTAGTAGCGCTTCCACCTGGCAATCACCTCTCGTTCGTCCGTCAGAATGCTGCCATCTTCCCCACGGCACATTTCGGTCTTTGGGGTGTAACCGCTTCGTGCCGTGTTCAGCCCTCTGTAGAACTTACGAGTGTCCCTTGTATGAAACAGCTGCTCCAGTTCCTGTTCTCCCGACTCCTCAAGCTGGCGCTTCTTCTCCTGGAAGAGTCGGGTTTGCTGCTTCCTCAGTGCCTTGTAGAGTTCCACGTTCTGCCGGGTCTCATGCTGGATCATGCGGGCGCGTGCTGCGTTCTTCTTGGCGAGTGCTCGTCTGCACTCATCATCGAACCATTCCTTCCTCTGGTTACGCTCTACGAAGCCAATCATATTGTCGGCTGAGCTGCTGATGGCTTTCTCCACTAAGCGCCAGTGGTCGTTAAGAGGCAGCGGTTGTGTTGCCTCATCAGTCGGCAGTGCTGTCCCCACAGCTGCCGCGTAGCTATCTGCCACTTCAGCTTGCTTCAGCCGATCCATGTTGTACCTTGGGGTAGGTTGGTTCCGTAGTGTGTTGGCTACGGAGAGTTTTTGGCGCATTTTCACCATAACCAGGAAATGGTCCGAATCGACGTTTGCGCCTCTGTATGTTTTGACGTCGATGATGTCCGAGAAGTGCCGTCCGTCGATCAGAACGTGGTCTATTTGGGAGTATGTTGCTTGCGGTGATCGCCAAGTGTAGCTGAATCGAGGTTCGTGCTGGAAGAAGGTGCTGCGTATTACCATGCGCTTGGAGGAGGCAAAGTTGACAAGCCGCAGACCGTTGTCGTTTGTCAGCTGGTGGGCGCTGAACTGCCCTATTGTAGGTTTGTATGCCTCCTCCCGCCCGACCTGAGCATTCAAGTCCCCGATGACGTTCCTCACATCATGTTTTGGGCAGCGCTCGTACTCTCGTTCTAGCTGCGTATAGAAGTCGTCCTTCTCGTCATCGGTGCTTCCAAGGTGCGGGCTGTGTACGTTTATTATGCTAAGGTTGAAGTACCGGCCGCGTAGCCTCAACCTGCACATTCTGTTGTTGATCGGCCACCACCCGATCACACGTTTCCGCATAGCACCTAACACTAGGAACGCTGTACCGAGTTCATGCTTGTCTCCGCCACTTTGGTAGATCATGCAGTCCCCGCGATACGAGCGTTCCGTAACCCCTTTCCAGCGAACCTCCTGCAGCGCCACTACTTCAAAGCCGCGTGCCTTCACCTCCTCTGTGAGGACACGGGTGCTTCCAGGGGCGTGAAGGGATCGGCAGTTCAACGTGCCGAGTTTCCAATCCATAGTCCGTTTCCGTTGCGTAGGTCGATATGGGTTGGTCCAAAGCGGTATATCTTCATGGTTTCTTTTCGTTGCAATTGTTCCAGAGGTGGCTTGCAAGGCCTCTCCTCTGGCCCCCAGTCTCGTCGGAGAGCCAACGCGTCCCTTGCTGTTTATAGTCCCGAAGGGGCGCCAGGACGTTTGGTGCAGCCGCTCCTAACATGGAGAACAGACGCTGTTTCGAGCCGCTCCTAACATGGAGAACAGACGCTCGGGGATAGCATCCTGTTTGACCAGGATGCCCCCCTCTCAATTCAGCCGTACCATCCATCCTCCCAAGGGGTTGGGTTTCCCCGTTTACCCAAGCTTGGATATTCGGAGTGGTACGTTACCGTTCTGTACGCCTTGGACGTATTGAGTAGGAGTGGGGAGGAGAGCCTATATTATCCTTCGAGAGGAGTCGGATCCATCACCTTAGTGGCATTGCATTTCTGCAATCCCACCATACAGAACAGCAACCCCGGAGGCCAAATAAGGGGAAATTGAGTGGATTTCTCACGCATACACTCTCTCAAGTTGTGGATTTATCGGTGGCTTTAACGTGGTCCACAACATTTTCTATTAGCATAAAATCGCTCAGTTCATTCGACGGGTTCATCGGGTGCAAAAAAATATGTTCTTCCCTCTCTCGCCTGTGCCTTGCTCGCCCCTTCTATTTTGCCTGTTCCTTCTCATCGCCTCGTGCCCGCTCGCTACTCGCTCTCTTCGTATGCGCCGCCCCATCTTCTCTTCGTTCGCTTCTCCGTCGCTTGTGTGTCTGTGTCTGCCTTCGGTGCGTAGCCAGTTCGTTTGCTGCAGCCCGTGTATTAGCATCAGCTGGTTCGGACTCGGATGTTTGTGCACGTTTCTCTTCCATCGCCTCGGCTGAGCTGCATGCTTCTGCTGTTGTCTGCGCCCCTGGTACTAGACTTGTATCGCCTCCTCTGCTTGATCGATCCGCGGCACGGCGTTGATTTTTAGGTTATGCTCGTTCTTGATGGACCCGGGATTTGATAAGTTGATACAAATTCCGTACGGCCACGAAGGTCCGCATATGCGCGCGCGTGTGTAGAGCCTTTTAATTGGGGCTGGTTTGCACATTTCGCAACAGCAACCGGGTCCACCATTCTCCCTCCTCATGACCTACCCCATCGAGATTTCCCATCTGCCAAGTTCTGCCGGCTCGCGTTGTCGTTAAAGATACTCTTTAAATTTGAATTCGCATGTCGCGCTGTCGGTTGAACCGGAGGCAGCTCTGGCACTGGGAGCGTTGCACCGCCAGTTATTAAAAAACAAACTGTATATCATCGGTATGGGAAATTTTTTTTTATTGGTTTTGAATTTTATTGACGCTTAGGTTAAACGTATCGTCTTTCCCATTCAAAATGTGCAAAATGTGCATTGAATTTCATGCAACGGTCATCGAACAGTTTTGAACCGATTAAAACCGTTTCAATAAACGATCAACGGTTTAATCTAACCGATTATAACCGGTTCATTGAACGATCATCTATGATAGATCTTTTTCAACCCACCAAAACAGAGTTGATGATTCTTTCATTCGTGCGTTTAATTCATTTATATTATAGAGCTTTATTTGATTAATATTTTTGCTGCAAAACAAGTAACAGAAAAGTCGTGGGGCTTTCTAGATGTACGGTAACAGATGTTTCCTTTTCAGAAGCATCTTTGGCCCTGGGCATAATAATCCATACGTGCATGATTATGATACACGGACATGAGGACAAATTTACGGTTTTCATGACAACGGGCGGACACATGTTCTTACAATAGTACTATTTCTATAGTACAATTAGTACAACAGTACAATAGTATAGTACAATTAATGGGTTATGGGTGTTAAAAAAAACTATCGAACATCCAGCAGCGAAGGGCTAAAATGCATAAATAATTGTTGGTTTTGTTGTTATCATCAATTACAGTTTGCGAGTAACATGGAACAGCTGGTAGTCAGTTTACCCTTGTAACCTCAATAACATCGACCCAGTTTAGCACTTCTATCGGAAATGTGTATGTTAGCTACGTAGAAGAGAACAGCAAGAACTTCCCCCTCGCGTAAAATTTCACTATGAATAGATCTTTTCAAATCAATCAAAACAGAGTTGATGGTTCACCATAAAGATGTTCCAGTTGTAAGCAGCATCGTTGTCGCTGTACACACCCTTCCATGTACAGACATACTATGCCTTTAAGCAGGACATAAATGCATTTATACAGAACTATCTTTTTTTTTTGCAGAAACTTCCATATACATACATCATGATTTTATTGAAGCATTTTCAAAAGAAAAGTTGTGCAATTTCACTATTCGATTCATACGATGAGAAAAAAAACGCGTCAATATGTACGAAGTGTTATCATCGTATGCAAATAATTTCATGTGCTGCAAGTAGGAAAGCATACATGTCACAAATTGTTTGCTTTTATGCAAGTGGTTATTTATTGACAAAAATTAACTCATCAATCTAAGAAAGTTGTAAAGCCTTTGCTAGAACTTCTGACAGAAGAGACTTCTGACTTGAACATATTTAGCAGGCCAAACCCAAGCAGAATAACATGTGCATGATAATAACCCCAATGTTGTTGAAAACTTTAAAGTAATCAAAGCAGAACGTTTTCTGAGCCGCCTGCGCTAGCTCCCCAATTTTTCATACCCGTCGCGCAGCAGACAACGCGAGCAACTGACGATGGATTGCGAATGCGCGGACTAGTCAGAGGCGACGAAGCTGTGACTGTGTACCGTATGTGTGTGTGCATACAAATTTGCGCCACGAACTCTCTGCCACACGCCGGCCTTCGACGAGCGGGAAAATCCAACCAATCAGCGCGAAGCAAAATCTGCTCGTGCCGGCGAGCAACTCGGCGACCGTCCCGTGCGACAGAGAGGCTAAATGACGAAGCGGGATGCAAATATTTTTCGAGCGGCAAAACGCGAGTGATCCGTGTACAGATAGGCAATACATACAAAGATCGAGTTACTTTGGGAGATTTCAACCCAATTTGGCCATATGGGAAATTCCTAGTCCGAACCAATTTCGGATCACGTTTGAGCAACAAAATCCTAGTCCAGACCAACTTCAGAGCACGTCCGAGCAACAAACACCTCGTCCGGACCAACTTCGGAGCATTTCCGATCAACAACATTCTAGTCCGGACCAACTTCGGAGCTCGTCCGAGCAACAAAATCCTAGTCCGAACCAACTTCGAAGCATGTCCGAGCAACAAATTCCTCGTCCGGATCAACTTCAGACCACGTCCGAGCAACAAAATCCAAGTCCGGACCAACTTCAGAGCACGTCCGAGCAACAAAATCCTCGTACGGACCAACTTCAGAGCACGTCCGAGCTACAAAATCCTAGTCCGAACCAGCTTTGGAGCACGTCCGAGCAACAATATCCTAGTACGAACCAACTTCGGAGCACGTCCGAGCAACAAAATCTTCGTCCGGATCAACTTCAGAGCACGTCCGAGCAACAAAATCGTAGTCCAAACCAACTTCGAAGCACGTCCGAGCAACAACATACGAGCCCGAAGCAATTTCGGAGCACCTCCGACCATCGAAAACCAAGTCTGCGCCTAACAAAAAAAAAAATTAAGGTCCACGATTTTCATGTAAGCAACACTGTTGCGAGATGCAAACACGCTCTAATGTTCATCCTGATTCACCTACATTCATCACACCGCATCTCCTTAACCTTTGTAGTAACCGCTACGCCACCTCACCTCACCACCTGACAGTAGAGGTTGAGAGCGACATTTTTGTCGAAGCCACCTCGTAGCTAGCTTTTAATGGGTCTGAGAAACGGCCATTCAAAGTTTTTCCGTTAATAATGTGCAAAAGACACCCAAATCCTAGTCCGAATCAACTTCAAAGCACGTCCGAGCAACAACATTCTAGTCCGGACCAACTTCGGCGCACGTCCGAGCAACAAAATCCTAGTCCGAACCAACTTCGAAGCACGTCCGAGCAACAAAATCCTTGTCCGGACCAACTTCAGAGCATGTCCGTGCAACAAAAACCTCGTCCGGACCAACTTCGGAGCACTTCCGAGCAACAAAATCCTAGTCCGAACCAACTTCGGAGCACGTCCGAGCAACAAAATCGTAGTCCAAACCAACTTCAAAGCACGTCCGAGCAACAAAATCCTAGTCCGGGCCAACTTCAGAGCATGTCCGTGCAACAAAAACCTCGTCCGGACCAACTTCGGAGCACTTCCGATCAAGAACATTCAAGTCCGGACCAACTTCGGAGCACGTCAGAGCAACAAAATCCTCGTCCGGATCAACTTCAGAGCAAGTCCGACCAACAAAATCCTAGTCCGAATCAACTTCGGAGCACGTCCGAGCCACAACAGCCTAGTCCGAACCAACTTCGGAGCACGTCCGAGCAACAAAATCCTAGTCCGAACCAACTTCGGAGCACGTCTGAGCTACAAAATACTCGTCCAGATCAAATTCAGAGCACGTCCGAGCAACAAAATCCTAGTCCGAACCAACTTCGGAGCACTTATGAGCAACAAAAACCTCGTCCGGACCAACTTCGGAGCTCTTCCGATCAACAACATTCTAGTCCGGACCAACTTCGGAGCACGTCAGAGCAACAACATACGAGTCCGAAGCAATTTCGGAGCACCTCCAACCATCGAAAACCAAGTCTGCGCCTTAAAAAAAAATATATATATATATATAGGTCCACGATTTTCATGTAAGCAACACTGTTGCAAGATGCAAACAGGCTCTATTGTTCATTCTGACTCACCTACATTCATCACACTGTATCTCCTTAATCTGTAGTTACCGCAACGCCACCTCACCACAACCCCTGAAAATAGAGGTTGAGGGCGACATTTTTGTCGAAGCCACCTCGGAGCTAGCTTTTAATGGGGCTGAGATACGGCCATTCAAAGTTTTTCCGTTTAAAAAAAGCAAAAGACACCCAATTCCTCGTCAGGATCAACTTCAGAGCACGTCCGAGCAACAAAATCCTAGTCCGAACCAACTTCGGAGCACGTCCGAGCAACAACATCCTATGCCGGAACAAATTCAGAGCATGTCCGTGCAACAAAAACCTCGTCCGGACCAACTTCGGAGCACTTCCGATCAAGAACATTTAAGTCCGGACCAACTTCGGAGCACGTCAGAGCAACAAAATCCTCGTCCGGATCAACTTCAGAGCAAGTCCGACCAACAAAATCCTAGTCCGAATCAACTTCGGAGCACGTCCGAGCCACAACAGCCTAGTCCGAACCAACTTCGGAGCACGTCCGAGCAACACATTCCTCGTCCGGATCAACTTCAGACCACGTCCGAGCAACAAAATCCTAGTCCGAACCAACTTCGGAGAACGTTTGAGCAACAAAATCCTAGTCCAGACCAAATTCAGAGCACGTCCGAGCAACAAATTCTTCGTCCGGATCAACTTCGGAGCACGTCCGAGCAACAAAATCCTAGTCCGAACCAACTTCGGAGCACGTCCGACAACAAAATCCTAGTCCGAACCAACTTCGGAGCACGTCCGAGCAACAACATCCTAGACTGGAACAAATTCAGAGCATGTCCGTGCAACAAAAACCTCGTCCGGACCAACTTCGGAGCACTTCCGATCAAGAACATTTAAGTCCGGACCAACTTCGGAGCACGTCAGAGCAACAAAATCCTAGTACGAATCAACTTCGGAGCACGTCCGAGCCACAACAGCCTAGGCCGAACCAACTTCGGAGCACGTCCGAGCAACAAATTCCTCGTCCGGATCAACTTCGGAGCACGTCCGAGCAACAAAATCCTAGTCCGAACCAACTTCGGAGCACGTCCGAGCAACAAAATCCTAGGCCGGAACAAATTCAGAGCATGTCCGTGCAACAAATACCTCGTCCGGACCAACTTCGGAGCACTTCCGAGCAACAAAATGTTAGTCCGAACCAACTTCGGAGCACGTCCGAGCAACAATATACTCGTCCGGATCAACTTCAGAGCACGTCCGAGCAACAAAATACTAGTCCGAACCAATTTCGGAGCACTTCTGAGCAACAAAATCCTAGTCCGAACCAACTTCAGTTCACGTCCGAGCACAAAATCGTAGTCCAAACCAACTTCGAAGCACGTCCGAACAACGACATACGAGTCCGAAGCAATTCCGGAGCACCTCCGACCATCGAAAACCAAGTCTGCGCCTTAAAAAAAAAAATATAGATCCACGATTTTCATGTAAGCAACACTGTTGCAAGATGCAAACAGGCTCTAATGTTCATCCTGACTCACCTACATTAATCACACTGTATCTCCTAAATCTGTAGTTACCGCAACGCCACCTCACCACACCATCCTGAAAATAGAGGTTGAGAGCGACATTTTTGTCGAAGCCACCTCGGAGCTAGCTTTTAATGGGGCTGAGATACGGCCATTCAAAGTTTTTCCGTTTAAAAAGAGCAAAAGACACCCAATTCCTCGTCCGGATCAACTTCGGAGCACGTCCGAGCAACAACATCCTATGCCGGAACAAATTCAGAGCATGTCCGTGCAACAAAAACCTCGTCCGGACCAACTTCGGAGCACTTCCGATCAAGAACATTTAAGTCCGGACCAACTTCGGAGCACGTCAGAGCAACAAAATCCTCGTCCGGATCAACTTCAGAGCAAGTCCGACCAACAAAATCCTAGTCCGAATCAACTTAGGAGAACGTCCGAGCCACAACAGCCTAGTCCGAACCAACTTCGGAGCACGTCCGAGCAACAAATTCCTCGTCCGGATCAACTTCAGACCACGTCCGAGCAACAAAATCCTCGCCCGGATAAACTTCGGAGCACGTCCGAGTAACAAACTCCTAGTCCGAACCAACTTCGGAGCACGTTTGAGCAACAAAATCCTAGTCCAGACCAAATTCAGAGCACGTCCGAGCAACAAAAACCTCGTCCGGACCAACCTCGTAGCACTTCCGATCAACAACATTCTAGTCCGGACCAACTTCGGAGCACGTGCGAGCAACAAAATCCTATTCCGAACCAACTTCGAAGCACGTCCGAGCAACAAAATCCTAGGCCGGAACAAATTCAGAGCATGTTCGTGCAACAAAAACCTCGTCCGGACCGACTTCGGAGCACTTCCGAGCAACAAAATCCTAGTCCGAACCAACTTCGGAGCACGTCCGAGCTACAAAATCCTAGTCCGAACCAACTTCGGAGCACGTCCGAGCAACAATATCCTAGTCCGGACCAACTTCAGAGCATGTCCGTGCAACAAAATCCTCGTCCGGACCAACTTCGGAGCACTTCCGATCAACAACATTCTAGTCCGGACCAACTTCGAAGCACGTCCGAGCAACGACATACGAGTCCGAAGCAATTTCGGAGCACCTCCGACCATCGAAAACCAAGTCTGCGCCTTAAAAAAAATATATATATATAAAGGTCCACGATTTTCATGTAAGCAACACTGTTGCAAGATGCAAACAGGCTCTAATGTTCATCCTGACTCACCTACATTCATCAGACTGTATCTCCTTAATCTGTAGATACCGCAACGCCACCTCACCACACCATCCTGAAAATAGAGGTTGAGAGCGATATTTTTGTCGAAGCCACCTCGAGCTAGCTTTTAATGGGGCTGAGATACGGCCATTCAAAGTTTTTCCGTTAAAAAAGAGCAAAAGACACCCAATTCCTCGTCCGGATCAACTTCAGAGCACGTCCGAGCAACAACATTCTAGTCCGGACCAACTTCGGAGCACGTCCGAGCAACAAAATCCTAGTCCGAACCAACTTCGGAGCACGTCCGAGCAACAAAATCCTCGTCCGGACCAACTTCGAAGCACGTCCGAGCAACGACATACGAGTCCGAAGCAATTTCGGAGCACCTCCGACCATCGAAAACCAAGTCTGCGCCTTAAAAAAAATATATATATATAAAGGTCCACGATTTTCATGTAAGCAACACTGTTGCAAGATGCAAACAGGCTCTAATGTTCATCCTGACTCACCTACATTCATCACACTGTATCTCCTTAATATGTAGTTACCGCAACGCCAGCTCACCACACCCCCCTGAAAATAGAGGTTGAGGGCGACATTTTTGTCGAAGCCACCTCGGAGCTAGCTTTTAATGGGGCTGAGATACGGCCATTCAAAGTTTTTCCGTTAAAAAAGAGCAAACGACACCCAAATCCTCGTCCGGATCAACTTCAAAGCACGTCCGAGCAACAACATTCTAGTCTGGACCAACTTCGGAGCACGTCCGAGCAACAAAATCCTAGTCCGATCCAACTTCGGAGCACGTCCGAGCAACAAAATCCTAATCCGAACCAACTTCGGAGCACGTCCGAGCAACAAAATCCTAGGCCGGAACAAATTCAGAGCATGTACGTGCAACAAAAACCTAGTCCGGATCAACTTCAGAGCGCGTTCGAGCAACAAAATCCTAGTCCGAACCAACTTTGGAGCACTTCCGATCAAGAATTGAACCGATCAAGAGCACGTCAGAGCAACAAATTCCTCGTCCGGATCAACTTCAGACCACGTCCGAGCAACAAAATCCTCGCCCGGATAAACTTCGGAGCACGTCCGAGTAACAAACTCCTAGTCCGAACCAACTTCGGAGCACGTTTGAGCAACAAAATCCTAGTCCAGACCAAATTCAGAGCACGTCCGAGCAACAAAAACCTCGTCCGGACCAACCTCGTAGCACTTCCGATCAACAACATTCTAGTCCGGACCAACTTCGGAGCACGTCTAGTCCGGATCAACTTCAGAGCACGTCCGTGCAACAAAAACCTCGTCCGGACCAACTTCGGAGCACTTCCGAGCAACAAAATGTTAGTCCGAACCAACTTCGGAGCACGTCCGAGCAACAATATACTCGTCCGGATCAACTTCAGAGCACGTCCGAGCAACAAAATACTAGTCCGAACCAACTTCGGAGCACTTCCGAGCCACAAAATCCTAGTCCGAACCAACTTCAGTTCACGTCCGAGCACAAAATCGTAGTCCAAACCAACTTCGAAGCACGTCCGAACAACGACATACGAGTCCGAAGCAATTCCGGAGCACCTCCGACCATCGAAAACCAAGTCTGCGCCTTAAAAAAAAAATATAGATCCACGATTTTCATGTAAGCAACACTGTTGCAAGATGCAAACAGGCTCTAATGTTCATCCTGACTCACCTACATTAATCACACTGTATCTCCTAAATCTGTAGTTACCGCAACGCCACCTCACCACACCATCCTGAAAATAGAGGTTGAGAGCGACATTTTTGTCGAAGCCACCTCGGAGCTAGCTTTTAATGGGGCTGAGATACGGCCATTCAAAGTTTTTCCGTTTAAAAAGAGCAAAAGACACCCAATTCCTCGTCCGGATCAACTTCGGAGCACGTCCGAGCAACAACATCCTATGCCGGAACAAATTCAGAGCATGTCCGTGCAACAAAAACCTCTGCCGGACCAACTTCGGAGCACTTCCGATCAAGAACATTTAAGTCCGGACCAACTTCGGAGCACGTCAGAGCAACAAAATCCTCGTCCGGATCAACTTCAGAGCAAGTCCGACCAACAAAATCCTAGTCCGAATCAACTTAGGAGAACGTCCGAGCCACAACAGCCTAGTCCGAACCAACTTCGGAGCACGTCCGAGCAACAAATTCCTCGTCCGGATCAACTTCAGACCACGTCCGAGCAACAAAATCCTCGCCCGGATAAACTTCGGAGCACGTCCGAGTAACAAACTCCTAGTCCGAACCAACTTCGGAGCACGTTTGAGCAACAAAATCCTAGTCCAGACCAAATTCAGAGCACGTCCGAGCAACAAAAACCTCGTCCGGACCAACCTCGTAGCACTTCCGATCAACAACATTCTAGTCCGGACCAACTTCGGAGCACGTGCGAGCAACAAAATCCTATTCCGAACCAACTTCGAAGCACGTCCGAGCAACAAAATCCTAGGCCGGAACAAATTCAGAGCATGTTCGTGCAACAAATACCTCGTCCGGACCGACTTCGGAGCACTTCCGAGCAACACAATCCTAGTCCGAACCAACTTCGGAGCACGTCCGAGCTACAAAATCCTAGTCCGAACCAACTTCGGAGCACGTCCGAGCAACAATATCCTAGTCCGGACCAACTTCAGAGCATGTCCGTGCAACAAAATCCTCGTCCGGACCAACTTCGGAGCACTTCCGATCAACAACATTCTAGTCCGGACCAACTTCGAAGCACGTCCGAGCAACGACATACGAGTCCGAAGCAATTTCGGAGCACCTCCGACCATCGAAAACCAAGTCTGCGCCTTAAAAAAAATATATATATATAAAGGTCCACGATTTTCATGTAAGCAACACTGTTGCAAGATGCAAACAGGCTCTAATGTTCATCCTGACTCACCTACATTCATCAGACTGTATCTCCTTAATCTGTAGATACCGCAACGCCACCTCACCACACCATCCTGAAAATAGAGGTTGAGAGCGATATTTTTGTCGAAGCCACCTCGAGCTAGCTTTTAATGGGGCTGAAATACGGCCATTCAAAGTTTTTCCGTTAAAAAAGAGCAAAAGACACCCAATTCCTCGTCCGGATCAACTTCAGAGCACGTCCGAGCAACAACATTCTAGTCCGGACCAACTTCGGAGCACGTCCGAGCAACAAAATCCTAGTCCGAACCAACTTCGGAGCACGTCCGAGCAACAAAATCCTCGTCCGGACCAACTTCGAAGCACGTCCGAGCAACGACATACGAGTCCGAAGCAATTTCGGAGCACCTCCGACCATCGAAAACCAAGTCTGCGCCTTAAAAAAAATATATATATATAAAGGTCCACGATTTTCATGTAAGCAACACTGTTGCAAGATGCAAACAGGCTCTAATGTTCATCCTGACTCACCTACATTCATCACACTGTATCTCCTTAATATGTAGTTACCGCAACGCCAGCTCACCACACCCCCCTGAAAATAGAGGTTGAGGGCGACATTTTTGTCGAAGCCACCTCGGAGCTAGCTTTTAATGGGGCTGAGATACGGCCATTCAAAGTTTTTCCGTTAAAAAAGAGCAAACGACACCCAAATCCTCGTCCGGATCAACTTCAAAGCACGTCCGAGCAACAACATTCTAGTCTGGACCAACTTCGGAGCACGTCCGAGCAACAAAATCCTAGTCCGATCCAACTTCGGAGCACGTCCGAGCAACAAAATCCTAATCCGAACCAACTTCGGAGCACGTCCGAGCAACAAAATCCTAGGCCGGAACAAATTCAGAGCATGTCCGTGCAACAAAAACCTAGTCCGGATCAACTTCAGAGCGCGTTCGAGCAACAAAATCCTAGTCCGAACCAACTTTGGAGCACTTCCGATCAAGAATTGAACCGATCAAGAGCACGTCAGAGCAACAAATTCCTCGTCCGGATCAACTTCAGACCACGTCCGAGCAACAAAATCCTCGCCCGGATAAACTTCGGAGCACGTCCGAGTAACAAACTCCTAGTCCGAACCAACTTCGGAGCACGTCCGAGCAACAAAATCCTAGGCCGGAACAAATTCAGAGCATGTCCGTGCAACAAAAACCTAGTCCGGATCAACTTCAGAGCGCGTTCGAGCAACAAAATCCTAGTCCGAACCAACTTTGGAGCACTTCCGATCAAGAATTGAACCGATCAAGAGCACGTCAGAGCAACAAATTCCTCGTCCGGATCAACTTCAGACCACGTCCGAGCAACAAAATCCTCGCCCGGATAAACTTCGGAGCACGTCCGAGTAACAAACTCCTAGTCCGGACCAACTTCGGAGCACGTGCGAGCAACAAAATCCTATTCCGAACCAACTTCGAAGCACGTCCGAGCAACAAAATCCTAGGCCGGAACAAATTCAGAGCATGTTCGTGCAACTAAAACATCGTCCGGACCGACTTCGGAGCACTTCCGAGCAACAAAATCCTAGTCCGAACCAACTTCGGAGCACGTCCGAGCAACAAAATCCTAGTCCGAACCAACTTCGGAGCACGTCCGAGCAACAAAATCCTCGCCCTGATCATCTTCGGAGCACGTCCGAGCAACAAAATCGTAGTCCAAACCAACTTCGAAGCACGTCCGAGCAACAACATACGAGTCCGAAGCAATTTCGAACACCTCCGACGATCGAAAACCAAGTCTGCGCCTAAAAAATAAATAAATAAATAAATAAATAAATAAATAAGTAAATAAATAAATAAATAGAAAAATACATAAAAAAGAAATAAATAAATAAATAATTAAAGGTCCAACATTTTCATGTAAGCAACACTGTTGCAAGATGCCAACACGCTCTAATGTTCATCCTGACTCACCTACATTCATCACACTGTATCTCCTTAACCTTTGTAGTAACCGTAACGCCACCTCACCACACCCCCTGAAAATAGAGGTTGAGAGCGACATTTTTGTCGAAGACAGCTCGGAGCTAGCTTTTAATGGGGCTGAGATACGGCCATTCAAAGTTTTTCCGTTAAAAAAGAGCAAAAGACACCCAAATCCTCGTCCGGATCAACTTCAGAGCACGTCCGAGCAACAAAATCCTAGCACGGCTCCACTTCGGAGTACCTCCGACCATCGAAAACCAAGTCTACGCCTAAAAAAAAAAAAATAAAAAAAAATAAAAAAAGGTCCACGATTTTCATGTAAGCAACACTTTTGCGAAATGCAAATAAAAAAAAGGTCAACTTCAGAGCACGTCCGAGCAACAAAATCCTAGTCCGAATTAACTTCGAAGCACGTTCGATCAACAACATTCTAGTCCGGACCAACTTCGGAGCACGTCCGAGCCACAAAATCCTAGTCCGAACCAACTTCGGAGCACGTCCACGCAACAAAATCCTCGTCTGGATCAAATTCAGAGCACGTCCGAGCTACAAAATCCTAGTCCGGACCCACTTCGGAGCACGTCCGAGCAACAAAATCCTATGCCGGACCAACTTCGGAGTACCTCCGACCATCGAAAACCATGTCTACGCCTAAAAAAAAATAAATAAAAAAAAATAAAAAAAGGTCCACGATTTTCATGTAAGCAACACTGTTGCGAAATGCAAATAAAAAAAAGGTCAACTTCAGAGCACGTCTAGTCCGGATCAACTTCAGAGCACGTCCGAGCTACAAAATCCTAGTCCGAACCAACTTTGGAGCACGTCCGAGCAACAAAATCCTCGTCCGGACCAACTTCGAAGCACGTCCGAGCAACGACATACGAGTCCGAAGCAATTTCGGAGCACCTCCGACCATCGAAAACCAAGTCTGCGCCTTAAAAAAAATATATATATATAAAGGTCCACGATTTTCATGTAAGCAACACTGTTGCAAGATGCAAACAGGCTCTAATGTTCATCCTGACTCACCTACATTCATCAGACTGTATCTCCTTAATCTGTAGATACCGCAACGCCACCTCACCACACCATCCTGAAAATAGAGGTTGAGAGCGATATTTTTGTCGAAGACACCTCGGAGCTAGCTTTTAATGGGGCTGAGATATGGCCATTCAAAGTTTTTCCGTTAAAAAAGAGCAAAAGACACCCAAATCCTCGTCCGGATCAACTTCAGCACGTCCGAGCAACAAAATCCTAGCACGGACCCACTTCGGAGTACCTCCGACCATCTAAAACCAAGTCTACGCCTAAAAAAAAATAAATAAAAAAAAGGTCCACGATTTTCATGTAAGCAACACTGTTGCGAGATGCAAATAAAAAAAAGGTCAACTTCAGAGAACGTCCGAGCAACAAAATCCTATTCCGAACCAACTTCGAAGCACGTCCGAGCAACAAAATCCTAGGCCGGAACAACTTCGAAGCACGTCCGAGCCACAAAATCCTAGTCCGAACCAACTTCGGAGCACGTCCCAGCAACAAAATCCTCGTCCGGATCAACTTCAGAGCACGTCCGAGCAACAAAATCCTAGTCCGAACCAACTTCGAAGCACGTCCGAGCAACAAAATCGAAGTCCAAACCAACTTTGAAGTACGTCCGAGCAACAACATACGAGTCCGAAGCAATTTCGGAGCACCTCCTACTATCGAAAACGAAGTCTGCGCCTAAAACAACAAATAAAAAAAAATAAAAAAAAGGTTATGGTGGACCTTTTTATTTATTAATTTTTCTTGTAAGCAACATTGATGCGAGATGCAAACACGCTCTAATTTTCATCCTGACTCACCTACATTCATCACACTGTATCTCCTTAACCTTTGTAGCTACCGCAACGCCACCTCACCACATCCCCCTGAAGGTAGAGGTTGAGAGCGACATTTTTTTCGAAGCCACCTCGGAGCTAGCTTTTAATGGGTCTGAGATACGGCTATTCAAAGTTTTTCCGTTAAAAAAGAGCAAAAGACACCCAAATCCTCGTCCGGATCAACTTCAGCACGTCCGAGCAACAACATTCTAGTCCGGACCAACTTCGGAGCACGTCCGAGCAACAAAATCCTAGTACGAACCAACTTCGGAGCACTTCAGAGCAACAAAATCCTCGTCCGGACCAACTTCAGAGCACGTCCGAGCAACAAAATCCTAGTCCGAACCAACTTCGGAGCAAGTCCGAGCAACAAAATCCTCGTCCAGATCAACTTCAGACCACGTCCGAGCAACAAAATCCAAGTCCGGACCAACTTCAGAGCACGTCCGAGCAACAAAATCCTAGTCCAAACCAACTTCAGAGCACGTTCGAGCAACAAAATCCTAGTCCGAACCAACTTCGGAGCACGTCCGAGCAACAAAATCCTCGTCCGGATCAACTTCAGAGCACGTCCGAGCAACAAAATCGTAGTCCAAACCAACTTCGAAGCACGTCCGAGCAACAACATACGAGTCAGAAGCAATTTCGGAGCACCTCCGACGATCGAAAACCAAGTCTGCGCCTAAAAAATAAATAAATAAATAAATAAATAAATAAATAAGTAAATAAATAAATAAATAAATAAATAAATAAAGAAATAAATAAATCAATAAAGAAATAAATAAATAAATTTATTTATTTATTTATTTATTTATTTCACGATGAGTTATTGGGCATGAAAGCCTAAATAACTGTTCTTATAGAATAAACCTTAAGTTTAAGTTCACAATAGGTAGGTACAAGTAGGAAAAAAAAGAATAATAATGAATATAAGACTAACGCAGCACACAAAAATTAAAACTGACTACGAAGGAAAGTACGCAGCTCCCTAACAGATAGATTAAAATCGACGCCAGCATCTAAATTGTTGTAATGATCAACTAGTAATAAAAGTGGGTCAGTAGATCCATAGGTCGTTCTCCTAAAATCCGTTCTTAAAAGCTGTCTGCCACGGAGTCCTCTACTTGGGGCTAAAAAATTTATCCTCTCCAAAATGTGAGGGGCGTCAATTAAGCCTGTGAGTAGCTTGTGCCTAAATAATTGTTGAGCTGTTCTCCTCCTATGCTCTAGAGACTCAAGACCAAAAAGGAGACATCTAACACGGTAAGGTGGACGCGGAATACGATTAGACCATGGTAGACGATAAAATAAGATCAGCGTTAGTTTTCTCTGAATCTTTTCTATCCTGTCTATACTAGTTTTTTGTACCGGAGACCATACAGGACACGCAAATTTGAGAATTGGACGTACTAATGAACAGTAAAGCGATTTTATACAATGTGAATCTTTGAAATCAGCAGACATTCTCAAAATAAACCCAAGTAAACGAATAGCTTTAGTAACAGTATTATCGTAATGGTTAGTAAGGCACAGTTTGCTATCTAAACATATTCCTAAGTCGCGGATCTCATTAGCGAGAGGAATCGAAACCTCGTTAATTGAATAGTTAAATGTAATAGGAATCTTTTTCCGTGTGAAGGATATGGCGCAACATTTGTTTACATTAACTGACATGAAGTTGATTTTACACCATGTTGAACAATAATTTAGACACAGTTGAAGCTTGCTACAATCAGCGACGCAACAACCAGGCATGTACATTTTTAGGTCGTCTGCATAAAGAAGCAAGTTTGCATCGGGAATGTAGTTCACAATGTTGTTAATAAAAATAATAAATAGTAACGGACCAAGTATGCTTCCTTGAGGCACTCCAGAACGATTGGAAAAGGTTTTCGATAAACATGACCCTATATTGACGTTGATACGTCTGCCGGTAAGGAAGCTAGTAATCCATGAAATAAAGTCTGAATGAACTCCATACTTTGTCAATTTGGACAGTAATAAATTATGGTTGACCTTGTCGAAAGCAGCGTGGAAGTCAGTATAGAGGACATCAACCTGTTTGCCCATGTCAATTTTGGTGTAGCAGAAGTTCAGAAGACAGATCAGATTAGTTTCTATTGATCGATTAACCATGAAACCGTGTTGTTCCGGCGATAAAGTATGCTTGAATCCCCATAGGATGTGTCGGAAAATCAGCTTCTCGAAAACCTTACAGCATGCACACAGCATGGAAATTCCGCGATAGTTGGCAGCCTCTCTAATGTCTCCTTTTTTATATACTGGAAACATCCATGAGGATTTCCAAAGAGTAGGGAAGCATCTCGACTGCAGGGATTTATTGAACAAAGCGGTCAGAATCGGTGAGAGGGCATCCTTACATTTTATGATAACAGCGCTTGGTATGAGGTCGGGCCCAGCAGCGTAGGAGAGCTTCAACTGTCCGATGGCAGAAGACACGTCAGCCTCATCGAAAGTTGGGAGTTTTACATCCGTTTCTTCACGTATACCAGCTAAAGCCGTTGATAGATCAGGAGCCGGAGCCGGTTTATCATAGCTGCAGTACAGTGAAGCAAATTGAGAGGCGAAAGCTTCACACAGGTTGTCTTCCCCTGACACAGTACTCCCAAGGAAGTTCAAGGTGGATGGTAAAACACCAGACGAGCGTTTACTTTTCACAAAGCTCCAAAAGCTTTTAGGGTTACTGCGAAACCTCAGCTCAATATTTTTAATGTAATTCGCATAAGCACTCCTGTTTAGTGTTTTGTACAGTCTGGCAGCTTCGGTGAAGTTTTTACGGCATGATTCGGACCGATGGCGACGTAGTTTCCTGTACATTGCATTTTTGCGTTTTCTCATGCGTTGGAGAGCTGAGTTCGTCCATGGCGGTTTAAGTCGGGGGACAGAGAGAGGTACATAATGATCAAATAGCTCCACAGTGGCGTTGGTGAAGTAATCAACGTTGTTGTTGATGTCGGGATCTGAGATGATGGTATTCCAGTTAACCTTGGTCAGAGCTGATGACAGACCAGTAAAATTCGTTTTACGGAAATTTCTGCGATGATGAGGTGCACAAGTATGTGGTGTGGTAGGAGCGATGAGGGGTATCGTGAGCTCTACTATCAGTACTGGATGGTAGGAATCGAGCCCAACTATGGCATCAAGTCCCAATTCAACTGATCGCAGATCAAGCTTACATTTTTCATCAGCATAAATGAGGTCCAGCATTGAATCGAATGAGTTTGCGATGTAGTTTATCTGATGTAGCCCAGAGAAACTTAGCTCATCGAGGAGAAATTCACAAGCTGAAGTCAAACGAGATTGCATTACATTCAGTATTGGAATATCGTTCCGAATGTCCCACTGGAGGCGGGGAAGATTGAAGTCGCCGAAAACCATCAGGTGATCATTACGATATTTATCTCTTGTGTAACGGAGAGATGTGCAGAAGGAGTTGATACGTATCACTGGAATACGTTTACGGTATACGTATCACTGGAACGATCCGGAGGTAAGTAGAAAGATCCGAAAACAAGTGAAGTGTCACGGACTCTCAATTTAACCCAAAGGCACTCACAGGACGTAGTGTTGGTACTGCAAAGCTCAGATTCGTATTTGGTAGAAACCGCTATCAGCACTCCTCCTCCTCTAGACTTGTTACTGTTGGCCGGAGAACGATCTGTGCGGTATGTTACATAGTAATCGTTATCGAATAGTAGTGAAGATGGAATGCATTCATCGAGCCAAGTCTCGGTAAAAATAATTACGTCATATCGGGCCTCAGATGACGAAGTGAAAACGTATGTAGTTTTAGTACGCAGTCCTCGCACATTTTGATAGTAGATTGTCAGACCACTAGCTGCCTGCCCACGCACACTCTGAAGATTTGAATTAGCAACATTTGCAGCGTTGGCTCGTGAACGCACAGCAAGAGTAGGCGAGATAGGATGAGTTAGATAGCGTTCGCTTATCTTTATGATCGTGGGATGTCGAATCCTGTTCGGGTTACTATTGGTGTTGGTGCTCGGTCGTTGTGTTCTGGAGTTATTCGTGTCGAGGCGTTGAGAGAGTTGTTGAATTGTGTTTGTGTTTGTGTTGTTGTTGTTGTTGTTGTTGCCGCTCGGCCGTTGTGCTCTGTAGATATTCGATTCGGGGCGGTGAAAGCATTGTTGGGATGAGTTAGAGTTATTGTTGATAATGCTGCTCGGTCGGCGTGTACAGAAGTTATTCGTGGTGTGGTGATGAAAGAGTTCTGAGTAAAAAAAGCAGGTTGGCGGCTTCTGAACTCGAACTCGCTGAAAACCATTTCGTGTGGCCAGGTGGATGGTGACAATGCAGCATCACGGAGTTCTGCAGGAACGCCAACTTTGAAAGAAATAAATTTCAAAGTGCGCGGGTGTCGGCCTCGTGGTAGAATCCGTCGAATCAGGCAATCCGGGTTGTCGAGCTTCGTTGCGATCCAACGACTCATATCTTCCTCCGATACATTTGGTGCGACCCTCGTGATAAAGAGCCAGATTCTGGGCCTTGCCACGGGCACGAAGCGAACAGTGTTTGTAGGAGAAGTGTCGTAAGAAGAGCCAGAATGGAGCGAAGGATGCAATGATGATGATAACGCACGAGCATCATTTGCATCATGATCGCTGGGGAGCGTTGCAAAGCTGGTAGTGGTGAGAGAGCTGTTGTAACCGGTGCAAACTGGAAGAGTATCATCGGCAGGCAGGAACGGTGTCGTAGTAGTGGGATCGGTCTTGTCAGAATGTGTGACGAAAGAGACGGCTGGAGCAACAGTCGACGAAGAGAGTGGTATTGTTCTGACGGATCGGTTGGTGAGAGTTTCGATCCGTATCTCAATTTCATTTAAAAACTCACTTCTCAATTCTTTTAGGAGTCGTTTCATCTCACCAATGAGTAGTTGACCGATATTCGAGCCCGCGTCGCGGCAATAATCGCAAAACCAGACAAGGTTTCTGTTTAGAAGTAGCTTCTTGGTGCAGGCCTTGGGAAGATCGAGGCAATCCGGGTGAAACCTCGCTTTACAGGGGCCGGCACCAGAACCGCCGCAAACTACCGCATCGCGGCCAATCTGTGATGAACATACGCCGCAGGTCGAAGACATCACAAAGACACAAAACACAATGGCCGACGCTGGACAGTGATGAAGCTGGTGCACAACAGCAGAAATTAATTCAGTAAAACAGTTCAGGAACGACAAACAGGCGACACTCCAACGAAACAGGACGGATCAAACCGCAACACTCAAACCGGAGTGTAGCTGGTGACGTGAAACCGGGTGAAAAAACGTTTAAATAGAAGAACTTTAACGGAGCGAAAAGCACATGTGACCGTTTGCAGCGAATTTTGACAACTAAATTAAAGGTCCAACATTTTCATGTAAGCAACACTGTTGCAAGATGCCAACACGCTCTAATGTTCATCCTGACTCACCTACATTCATCACACTGTATCTCCTTAACCTTTGTAGTTACCGTAAGGCCACCTCACCACACCCCCCTGAAAATAGAGGTTGAGAGCGACATTTTTGTCGAAGACAGCTCGGAGCTAGCTTTTAATGGGGCTGAGATACGGCCATTCAAAGTTTTTCCGTTAAAAAAGAGCAAAAGACACCCAAATCCTCGTCCGAATCAACTTCAGAGCACGTCCGAGCAACAAAATCCTAGCACGGCTCCACTTCGGAGTACCTCCGACCATCGAAAACCAAGTCTACGCCTAAAAAAAAAAAAAATAAAAAAAAAAAGGTCCAAGATTTTCATGTAAGCAACACTGTTGCGAAATGCAAATAAAAAAAAGGTCAACTTCAGAGCACGTCTAGTCCGGATCAACTTCAGAGCACGTCCGAGCTACAAAATCCTAGTCCGAACCAACTTTGGAGCACGTCCGAGCAACAAAATCGTAGTCCGAACCAATTTCGAAGCACGTCCGAGCAACAACATATGAGTCCGAAGCAGTTTCGGAGCACCTCCTACAATCGAAAACCAAGTCTGCGCCTAAAAAAAAAAAATAAAAAAAAATAAAAAAAAATAAAAAATTAAGGTCCAAGATTTTCATGTAAGCAACACTGTTGCAAGATGCAAACACGCTCTAATGTTCAGCCTGACTCATCTACAATCATCACACTGTATCTCCTTCACCTTTGTAGTTACCGTAAAGCCACCTCACCACACCCCCCTGAAAGTAGTGGTTGAGAGCGACATTTTTGTCGAAGACAGCTCGGAGCTAGCTTTTATGGGGCTGAGATATGGCCATTCAAAGTTTTTCTGTTAAAAAAGAGCAAAAGACACCCAAATCCTCGTCCGGATCAACTTCAAAGCACGTCCGAGCAACAAAATCCTAGCACGGACCATCTTCGGAGTACCTCCGACCATCGAAAACCAAGTCTACGCCTAAAAAAAAAAAAATAAAAAAAAGGTCCACGATTTTCATGTAAGCAACACTGTTGCGAGATGCAAATAAAAGAAAGGTCAACTTCAGAGAACGTCCGAGCAACAAAATCCTAGTCCGAATCAACTTCGAAGCACGTCCGATCAACAACATTCTAGTCCAGACCAACTTCGAAGCACGTCCGAGCCAAAAAATCCTAGTCCGAACCAACTTCGGAGCACGTCCCAGCAACAAAATCCTCGTCCGGATCAACTTCAGAGCACGTCCGAGCAACAAAATCCTAGTCCGATCCAACTTCGAAGCACGTCCGAGCAACAAAATCGAAGTCCAAACCAACTTCGAAGTACGTCCGAGCAACAACATACGAGTCCGAAGCAATTTCGGAGCACCTCCTACTATCGAAAACGAAGTCTGCGCCTGAAAAAAACAAATAAAAAAAATAAAAAAAAGGTTATGGTGGACCTTTTTATTTATTAATTTTTTTTGTAAGCAACATTGATGCGAGATGCAAACACGCTCTAATTTTCATCCTGACTCACCTACATTCATCACACTGTATCTCCTTAACCTTTGTAGCTACCGCAACGCCACCTCACCACATTCCCCTGAAGGTAGAGGTTGAGAGCGACATTTTTGTCGAAGCCACCTCGGAGCTAGCTTTTAATGGGTCTGAGATACGGCTATTCAAAGTTTTTCCGTTAAAAAAGAGCAAAAGACACCCAAATCCTCGTCCGGATCAACTTCAGCACGTCCGAGCAACAACATTCTAGTCCGGACCAACTTCGGAGCACGTCCGAGCAACAAAATCCTAGTCCGAACCAACTTCGGAGCACTTCAGAGCAACAAAATCCTAGTCCGGACCAACTTCAGAGCACGTCCGCGCAACAAAATCCTAGTCCGAACCAATTTCGGAGCAAGTCCGAGCAACAAAATCCTCGTCCAGATCAACTTCAGAGCACGTCCGAGCAACAAAATCCAAGTCCGGACCAACTGTAGAGCACGTCCGAGCAACAAAATCCTAGTCCAAACCAACTTCGGAGCACGTCCGAGCAACAAAATCCTAGTTCGAACCAACTTCGGAGCACGTCCGAGCAACAAAATCCTCGTCCGGATCAACTTCAGAGCACGTCCGAGCAACAAAATCGTAGTCCAAACCAATTTTGAAGCACGTCCGAGCAACAACATTCGAGTCCGAAGCAATTTAGGAGCACCTCCGACCATCGAAAACCAAGTCTGCGCCTAAAAAAAAAAAAAAAAAAGGTCATAGATTTTCTTGTAAGCAACACTGTTGCAAGATGCAAACAAGCTCTAATGTTCAGCCTGACTCACCTAAATTCATCACACTGTATCTCCTTAACCTTTGTGGTTACCGTAACGCCACCTCACCACACCCCCCTGAAAAAAGAGGTTGAGAGCGCTATTTTTGTCGAAGACAGCTCGGAGCTAGCTTTTAATGGGGCTGAGATACGGCCATTCAAAGTTTTTCCGTTAAAAAAGAGCAAAAGACACCCAAATCCTCGTCCGGATCAACTTCAGAGCACGTCCGAGCAACAAAATCCTAGCACGGCTCCACTTCAGAGTACCTCCGACCATCGAAAACCAAGTCTACGCCTTAAAAAAAAATAAATAAAAATAAAATAAAAAAAAGGTCCGCGATTTTCATGTAAGCAACACTGTTGCGAAATGCAAATAAACCAAAGGTCAACTTCAGAGCACGTCCGAGCAACAAAATCCTAGTCCGAATCAACTTCGAAGCACGTCCGATCAACAAAATTCTGGTCCGGACCAACTTCGAAGCACGTCCGAGCCACAAAATCCTAGTCCGAACCAACTTCAGACCACGTCCGAGCAACAAAATCCTAGTCCGAACCAATTTTGAAGCACGTCCGAGCAACAACATTCGAGTCCGAAGCAATTTAGGAGCACCTCCGACCATCGAAAACCAAGTCTGCGCCTAAAAAAAAAAAAAAAAGGTCATAGATTTTCTTGTAAGCAACACTGTTGCAAGATGCAAACACGCTCTAATGTTCAGCCTGACTCACCTACATTCATCACACTGTATCTCCTTAACCTTTGTAGTTACCGTAACGCCACCTCACCACACCCCCCTGACAGTAGAGGTTGAGAGCGACATTTTTGTCGAAGGCAACTCGGAGCTAGCTTTTAATGGGGCTGAGATACGGCCATTCAAAGTTTTTCCGTTAAAAAAGAGCAAAAGACACCCAATTCCTCGTCCGGACCAACTTCAGAGCTCGTCCGAGCAACAAAATCCTAGTCCGAACCAACTTCGAAGCACGTCCGAGCAATAAATTCCTCGTCCGGATCAACTTCAAAGCACGTCCGAGCAACAAAATCCTAGCACGGACCCACTTCGAAGCACGTCCGAGCAACAAAATCCTAGGCAAGACCAACTTCGGAGTACCTCCGACCATCGAAAACCAAGTTTACGCTTAAAAAATAAAATAAAATAAAAAGGTCCACGATTTTCATGTAAGCAACACTGTTGCGAGATGCAAATAAAAAGAAGGTCAACTTCAGAGCACGTCCGAGCAACAAAATCCTCGTCCGGATCAACTTCAGAGAACGTCCGAGCAACAAAATCCTAGTCCGAACCAACTTCGGAGCACGTCCGAGCAACAAAATCATAGGCCGGAACAAATTCAGAGCATGTCCGTGCAACAAAAACCTCGTCCGGACCAACTTCGGAGCACTTCCGATCAAGAACATTTAAGTCCGGACCAACTTCGGAGCACGTCCCAGCAACAAAATCCTCGTCCGGATCAACTTCAGAGCACGTCCGAGCAACAAAATCCTAGTCCGAACCAACTTCGGAGCACGTCCGAGCAACAAAATCGTAGTCCAAGCTAACTTCGAAGCACGTCCGAGCAACAACATACGAGTCCGAAGCAATTTCGGAGCACCTCCGACCATCGAAAACCAAGTCTGTGCCTTAAAAAAAAAATATATATATATATATAGGTCCAAGATTTTCATGTAAGCAACACTGTTGCGAGATGCAAACAGGCTCTAATGTTCATCCTGACTCACCTACATTCATCACACTGTATCTCCTTAATCTGTAGTTACCGCAACGCCACCCCGCCACACCCCCCTGAAAATAGAGGTTGAGGGCGACATTTTTGTCGAAGCCACCTCGTAGCTAGCTTTTAATGGGGCTGAGATACGGCCATTCAAAGTTTTTCCGTTAAAAAAGAGCAAAAGACACCCAATTCCTAGTCCGGATCAACTTCAGAGCACGTCCGAGCAACAAAATCGTAATCCAAGCCAACTTCGAAGCTCGTCCGAGCAACAACATACGAGTCCGAAGCAATTTCGGAGCACCTGCGACCATCGATAACCAAGTCTGCGCCTTAAAAAAAAAATATATATATAAAGGTCCACGATTTTCATGTAAGCAACACTGTTGCAAGATGCAAACAGGCTCTAATGTTCATCCTGACTCACCTACATTCATCACACTGTATCTCCTTAATATGTAGTTACCGCAACGCCAGCTCACCACACCCCCCTGAAAATAGAGGTTGAGGGCGACATTTTTGTCGAAGCCACCTCGGAGCTAGCTTTTAATGGGGCTGAGATACGGCCATTCAAAGTTTTTCCGTTAAAAAAGAGCAAACGACACCCAAATCCTCGTCCGGATCAACTTCAAAGCACGTCCGACAAAACAAAATCCTAGCACGGACCCACTTTGGGGCACGTCCGAGCAACAAAATCGTAATCCAAGCCAACTTCGAAGCTCGTCCGAGCAACAACATACGAGTCCGAAGCAATTTCGGAGCACCTGCGACCATCGATAACCAAGTCTGCGCCTTAAAAAAAAAATATATATATAAAGGTCCACGATTTTCATGTAAGCAACACTGTTGCAAGATGCAAACACGCTCTAATGTTCATCCTGACTCACCTACATTCATCACACTGAATCTCCTTAACCTTTGTAGTTACCGTAACGCCACCTCACCACACCCCCCTGAAAGTAGAGGTTGAGAGCGACATTTTTGTCGAAGACAACTCGGAGCTAGCTTTTAATGGGGCTGGGATACGGCCATTCAAAAATTTTCCGTTAAAAAAGAGCAAAAGACACCCAAATCCTCGTCCGGATCAACTTCAAAGCACGTCCGACAAAACAAAATCCTAGCACGGACCCACTTCGGGGCACGTCCGTGCAACAAAATCCTAGTCCGGACCAACTTCGAAGCACCTCCGACCATCGAAAACCAAGTCTAAAAAAAAAATAAATAAAAAAAAAAAAGTGGCACGATTTTCATGTAAGCAACACTGTTGCTATATGCAAATTAAAAAACGGTCAACTTCAGAGCACGTCCGAGCAACAAAATCCTAGTCCGAATCAACTTCGAAGCACGTCCAATCAACAAAATTCTGGTCCGGACCAACTTCGGAGCACGTCCGAGCCACAAAATCCTAGTCCGAACCAACTTCAGACCACGTCCGAGCAACAAAATCCTAGTCCGAACCAATTTTGAAGCACGTCCGAGCAACAACATACGAGTCCGAAGCAATTTCGGAGCACCTCCGAAGATCGAAAACCAAGTCTGCGCCTAAAAAATAAATAAATAAATAAATCAATAAATAAATAAGTAAATAAATAAAAAAGTAAATAAATAAATAAATAAATATACAAATAAATGAATAAATAAAGATCCAACATTTTTATGCAAGCAACACTGTTGCAAGATGCAAACACGCTCTAATGTTCAGCCTGACTCACCTACATTCATCACACTGTATCTCCTTAACCTTTGTAGTTACCGTAACGCCACCTCACCACACCCCCCTGACAGTAGAGGTTGAGAGCAACATTTTTGTCGAAGACACCTCGGAGCTAGCTTTTAATGGGGCTGAGATACGGCCATTCAAAGTTTTTCCGTTAAAATAGAGCAAAAGACACCCAAATCCTCGTCCGGATCAACTTCAGAGCATGTCCGAGCTACAAAATCCTAGTCCGAACGAACTTTGGAGCGCGTCCGAGCAACAAAATCCTCGTCCTGATCAACTTCAGAGCACGTCCGAGCAACAAAATCGTAGTCCAAACCAACTTCGAAGCACGTGCGAGCAACAACATACGAGTCCGAAGCAATTTCGGAGCTCCTCCGACCATCGAAAACCAAGTCTGCGCCTTTAAAACAAATTAAATAAATAAATAAAAAAATAAATAAATAAATAAATAAATAAATAAATAAATAAATAAATAAATAAATAAATAAATAAATAAATAAATAAATAAATAAATAAATAAATAAATAAATAAATAAATAAATAAATAAATAAAGGCCCAAAATTTTCTAGTAAGCAACACTGTTGCAAGATGCCAACACGCTCTAATGTTCATCCTGACTCACCTACATTCATCACACTGTATCTCCTTAACCTTTGTAGTTGCCGTAACGCCACCTCACCACACCCCCCTGAAAGTAGAGGTTGAGAGCAACATTTTTGTCGAAGACACCTCGGAGCTAGCTTTTAATGGGACTGAGATACGGCCATTCAAAGTTTTTCCGTTAAAATAGAGCAAAAGACACCCAAATCCTCGTCCGGATCAACTTCAGAGCACGTCCGAGCAACAAAATCCTAGCACGGCTCCACTTCGGAGTACCTCCGACCATCGAAAACCAAGTCTACGCCATAAAAAAAAATAAATAAAAAAAAAGGTCCGCGATTTTCATGTAAGCAACACTGTTGCGAAATGCAAATAAAACAAAGGTCAACTTCAGAGCACGTCCGAGCAACAAAATCCTAGTCCGAACCAACTTCGAAGCAGGTCCGAGCAACAAAATCGTAGTCCAAACCAACTTCGAAGTACGTCCGAGCCACAAAATGGGTCTGAGATACGGCTATTCAAAGTTTTTCCGTTAAAAAAGCGCAAAAGACACCCAAATCCTCGTCCGGATCAACTTCAGCACGTCCGAGCAACAACATTCTAGCCCGGACCAACTTCGGAGCACGTCCGAGCAACAAAATCCTAGTCCGAACCAACTTCGGAGCACTTCAGAGCAACAAAATCCTAGTCCGGACCAACTTCAGAGCACGTCCGAGCAACAAAATCCTAGTCCGAACCAACTTCGCAGCAAGTCCAAGCAACAAAATCCTCGTCCGGATCAACTTCAGACCACGTCCGAGCAACAAAATACAAGTCCGGACCAACTTCAGAGCACGTCCGAGCAACAAAATCCTAGTCCAAACCAACTTCGGAGCACGTCCGAGAAACAAAATCCAAGTCCGAACCAACTTCGGAGCACGTCCGAGCCACAAAATCCTCGTCCGGATCAACTTCAGAGCACGTCCGAGCAACAAAATCGTAGTCCAAACCAACTTCGAAGCACGTCCGAGCAACAACATACGAGTCCGAAGCAATTTCGGAGCACCTCCGACGATCGAAAACCAAGTCTGCGCCTAAAAATAAATAAATAAATAAATAAATCAATAAATAAGTAAATAAATAAATTAAAAAATAAATAAATAAATAAATAAATAATTAAAGGTCCAACATTTTCATGTAAGCAACACTGTTGCAAGATGCCAACACGCTCTAATGTTCATCCTGACTCACCTACATTCATCACACTGTATCTCCTTAACCTTTGCAGTTACCGTAACGCCACCTCACCACACCCCCCTGAAAATAGAGGTTGAGAGCGACATTTTTGTCGAAGACAGCTCGGAGCTAGCTTTTAATGGGGCTGAGATACGGCCATTCAAAGTTTTTCCTTTAAAAAAGAGCAAAAGACACCCAAATCCTCATCCGGATCAACTTCAGAGCACGTCCGAGCAACAAAATCCTAGTCCGGACCTACTTCAGAGCACGTCCGAGCAACAAAATCCTCGTCCGGATCAACTTCAGAGCACGTCCGAGCAACATAATCCTAGTCCGAACCAACTTCGAAGCACGTCCGATCAACAACATTCTAGTCCGGACCAACTTCGGAGCACGTCCGAGCCACAAGATCCTAGTCCGAACCAACTTCGGAGCCATCCGAGCAACAAAATCCTCGTCCGGATCAACTTCAGACCACGTCCGAGCAACAAATTCAGAGCACGTCCGAGCAACAATATCCTAGTCCGGACCTACTTCAGAGCACGTCCGAGCAACAAAATCCTCGTCCGGATCAACTTCAGAGCACGTCCGAGCAACATAATCCTAGTCCGAACCAACTTCGAAGCACGTCCGATCAACAACATTCTAGTCCGGAACAACTTCGGAGCACGTCCGAGCCACAAGATCCTAGTCCGAACCAACTTCCGAGCCACAAGATCCTAGTCCGAACCAACTTCGGAGCCATCCGAGCAACAAAATCCTCGTCCGGATCAACTTCAGACCACGTCCGAGCAACAAATTCAGAGCACGTCCGAGCAACAAAATCCTAGTCCGGACCTACTTCAGAGCACGTCCGAGCAACAAAATCCTCGTCCGGATCAACTTCAGAGCACGTCCGAGCAACATAATCCTAGTCAGAACCAACTTCGAAGCACGTCCGATCAACAACATTCTAGTCCGGACCAACTTCGGAGCACGTCCGAGCCACAAGATCCTAGTCCGAACCAACTTCGGAGCCATCCGAGCAACAAAATCCTCGTCCGGATCAACTTCAGACCACGTCCGAGCAACAAATTCCTAGTCCGGACCAACTTCAGAGCACGTCCGAGCAACAAAATCCTCCTCCGGATCAACTTCAGAGAACGTCCGAGCAACAAAATCCTAGTCCGAACCAACTTCGGAGCACGTCCGAGGAACAAAATCCTCGTCCGGATCAACTTCAGACCACGTCCGAGCAACAAAATCCTAGTCCGGACCAACGTCAGAGCACGTCCGAGCAACAAAATTCTCGTCCGGATAAACTTCAGAGAACGTCCGAGCAACAAAATCCTAGTCCGAACCAACTTCGGAGCACTTCAGAGCAACAAACTCCTAGTCCAACTTCAGAGCACGTCCGAGCAACAAAATCAGATTCCGAACCAACTTCGGAGCAAGTCCGAGCAACAAAATCCTCGTCCGGATCAACTTCAGACCACGTCCGAGCAACAAAATCCAAGTCCGGACCAACTTCAGAGCACGTCCGAGCAACAAAATCCTAGTCCAAACCAACTTCGGAGCACGTCCGAGCAACAAAATCCTAGTCCGAACCAACTTCGGGCACGTCCGAGCAACAAAATCCTCGTCCGGATCAACTTCAGAGCACGTCCGAGCAACAAAATCCAAGTCCGGACCAACTCTGAACAAAATCGTAGTCCAAACCAACTTCGAAGCACGTCCGAGCAACAACATACGAGTCCGAAGCAATTTCGGAGCACCTCCGAAGATCGAAAACCAAGTCTGCGCCTAACAAAAAAATAAAAAAAAATAAAAAAAAGGTTATGGTGGACCTTTTTATTTATTAATTTTTCTTCTAAGCAACATTGATGCGAGATGCAAACACGCTCTAATTTTCATCCTGACTCACCTACATTCATCACACTGTATCTCCTTAACCTTTGTAGTTACCGCAACGCCACCTCACCACATCCCCGAGAAGGTAGAGGTTGAGAGCGACATTTTTGTCGAGCCACCTCGGAGCTAGCTTTTAATGGGTCTGAGATACGGCTATTCAAAGTTTTTCCGTTAAAAAAGCGCAAAAGACACCCAAATCCTCGTCCGGATCAACTTCAGCACGTCCGAGCAACAACATTCTAGCCCGGACCAACTTCGGAGCACGTCCGAGCAACAAAATCCTAGTCCGAACCAACTTCGGAGCACTTCAGAGCAACAAAATCCTAGTCCGGACCAACTTCAGAGCACGTCCGAGCAACAAAATCCTAGTCCGAACCAACTTCGGAGCAAGTCCAAGCAACAAAATCCTCGTCCGGATCAACTTCAGACCACGTCCGAGCAACAAAATACAAGTCCGGACCAACTTCAGAGCACGTCCGAGCAACAAAATCCTAGTCCAATCCACCTTCGGAGCACGTCCGAGCAACAAAATCCTAGTCCGAACCAACTTCGGAGCACGTCCGAACCACAAAATCCTCGTCCGGATCAACTTCAGAGCACGTCCGAGCAACAAAATCGTAGTCCAAACCAACTTCGAAGCACGTCTGAGCAACAACATACGAGTCCGAAGCAATTTCGGAGCACCTCCGACGATCGAAAACCAAGTCTGCGCCTGAAAATAAATAAATAAATAAATAAATCAATAAATAAGTAAATAAATAAATTAAAAAATAAAGAAATAAATAAATCAATAATTAAAGGTCCAACATTTTCATGTAAGCAACACTGTTGCAAGATGCCAACACGCTCTAATGTTCATCCTGACTCACCTACATTCATCACACTGTATCTCCTTAACCTTTGCAGTTACCGTAACGCCACCTCACCACACCCCCCTGAAAATAGAGGTTGAGAGCGACATTTTTGTCGAAGACAGCTCGGAGCTAGCTTTTAATGGGGCTGAGATACGGCCATTCAAAGTTTTTCCTTTAAAAAAGAGCAAAAGACACCCAAATCCTCGTCCGGATCAACTTCAAAGCACGTCCGACCAAACAAAATCCTAGCACGGACCCACTTCGGGGCATCTCCGAGCAACAAAATCCTAGTCCGGACCAACTTCGAAGCACCTCCGACCATCGAAAACCAAGTCAAACAAAAAAATTAATAAATAAAAAAAAAAGGTTCCACGAATTTCATGTAAGCAACACTGTTGCTATATGCAAATAAGAAAAAGGTCAACTTCAGAGCACGTCCGAGCAACAAAATCCTAGTCCGAATCAACTTCGAAGCACGTCCGATCAACAAAATTCTGGTCCGGACCAACTTCGGAGCACGTCCGAGCCACAAAATCCTAGTCCGAACCAACTTCAGACCACGTCCGAGCAACAAAATCCTAGTCCGAACCAATTTTGAAGCACGTCCGAGCAACAACATACGAGTCCGAAGCAATTTTAGAGCACCTCCGAAGATCGAAAACCAAGTCTGCGCCTAAAAAAAAAATAAATAAATTAATAAATAAATAAATAAGTAAATAAATAAAAAATTAAATAAATTAATAAATAAATATACAAATAAATGAATAAATAAAGATCCAACATTTTCATGCAAGCAACACTGTTGCAAGATGCCAACACGCTCTAATGTTCATCCTGACTCACCTACATTCATCACACTGAATCTCCTTAACCTTTGTAGTTACCGTAACGCCACCTCACTACACCCCCCTGAAAGTAGATGTTGAGAGCGACATTTTTGTCGAAGACAACTCGGAGCTAGCTTTTAATGGGGCTGAGATACGGCCATTCAAAATTTTTCCGTTAAAAAAGAGCAAAAGACACTCAAATCCTCGTCCGGATCAACTTCAAAGCACGTCCGACAAAACAAAATCCTAGCACGGACCCACTTCGGGGCACGTCCGAGCAACAAAATCCTAGTCCGAACCAACTTCGGAGCACGTCCGAGCAACAAAATCCTCGTCCTGATCAACTTCAGAGCACGTCCGAGTGTAGCATATCTGCTATACAGTTATTCTTAAAACTATACAGATAGGGAAAACCCTTCGAAACATACAAAAGCATACGTTACGCACAACCATACACATTAGACTCCGTACAATCACTTCAACACATTTGGTGAACATTAAGACTCATTGAACAGTCAAGCAGTTATGACAAGGTTAGGCATTCAATTACGACATGTAGAAAGGAAGAACCATTGCCAATGTTACGATGTTACATAACATTGCAAGCGGAAACAGAAAGTCAATGTCAGAACCCAAGCTCAGGCAAATGAGTCATAAATTAGAACCGCACACGACGCTAACCCAAAGCGCGAGTAAAAGCAAAGGCATGTGTCATACGACACCTAGGCAGAAAGGGCCAGCGTGAGAACCAAGCGCATGACGAAGCGACCCAAGAGGGGACACGGAAAACCCTTCTCTTTACCTAAGCTAGAAAACATGCAAACACCATAACATTAAACAGATGTACTTTCTCCAACCCAAGAACATGTAACACAAAGAACAAGTAACTATAAAATAAAGAAGCCGGATCAGTTCACAGCGATCAGTTCAGATCAGTTGAGAACATTCATCCGTCAGAGATGGAACGGAGCGCATCGCTACTCGTGATCCGTCCAAAACCGAAACGAGAAGATTGTGTACTTATTTCCCCATAAGTGACATACAGCTTTATTACATGGCGACCGTGACTTCAATCTACAATCTTCGGCTGCAAAATACCCGGTGTAAAATGGCATTTACAATCGTGACGTCAAGCTGCAATCGTTGGTAAGAAAAATCATCATAGTGAATTTAAATCTACAATCGTCAAATACATCATCATGATCATCATCATACTGGACGAAAACGAGTGGTAACCGCAACGGCACTCGCATCGAGGGAAAAGTTAGTGAAAATGTCAAAGGAAAATAGTGATCGTGGATAAAATGTGCAACATGATTAGTAATACACAGTTTGGCCATATGAAGAATGCAACGCGTTATAAACCAGCAGTGTTTCAACATTTGAATAACTATCAATAACGATCTAGTGGAAGACAGCAAGATGGAAAATAATATGCTGATGCAAAGAATTTTGGAAGCGGAGAAGGTACTCAAGTACAGGTACACACTTTTTAAAGCACAAGTCAGCACTAGCGCATCAAAATCGATCAGACTATAAGAGAACTTTTTCAAGAAGATGGCCGGAAACTCAGAGAAAATATAAGTGAAATTAGGGAATTTTCTGAGTGTAGCATGGTGAAGAAAAAAAAATGCAGACTAATTGAACAATAAATGGTAAAACAGTGGCGTGAATAATCCAGCAATGAAGGCGAGCTCACTGTCAGACATGGTTGACAAGCGAGTACAAGGCATCAACAGAACGAGAGCGAATCCTGGAAAAGCAGAGCACCCTTATTGAAGACAGCACGATCGTCCTGCATCCAGAGATATCTGTACAACGAATGCAGAGCCAACTGAACGAATCAACCCTTGGAGGCAAAGCAGAAGCAACCAGTAATAGAGTGAAACAAAGCTAAGTAAAATGAACAATATTTACACACAAAAAAAAAACAAATTACATATTCAGCAAAGAAAAGACAATGCGTGAAATAATCAGAATCATTGGAAAATGAAATCAAGCATTTGTGCTTACTACTCTTAAAAAGTGATGCTTTCAAAAAAAAAATATTAGATTCAAGTCGAAAATCAGCTATGAGAAAATCGGTCATATTTAGATCAAAAAAAAACATATGCTTCAGACATAGCATACGAGGTAATAATATCTCAAGTAACCGATGATAACGAATTCTCAGTGGTTTTTGTCACCAAAAGCTTCACTTCAGGAGAGAATTATTATGAGAATATCAACAAATATGAACCGTTGATCGTGAAAAAAAGGATTTAAAGCTGAATTGAATTGAAAAAAAAAGCAAACATGGCCAGCATAATAGAAGCCATTAAAGTAGCTTCCATGGTAGTACCACTATATGATGGTGACGAGCAGAAGCTCGACGGAGTTATAAGTTCTATCAAGGCGTTAGAACCAATTGTTGATGAAACCAACAAGCAAGCTATCACTAACATTGTACTTTCAAAACTAGATGGTCTAGCAAGGAATGCGGTTGGAAACGCACCAAGAAATCTGCAAGAAATAGTTATCAAGCTAACAGAGAAATGTCGAAAGAAAAGGACACCAGAAATGGTGTTAGCAATGCTTTATGCAGTAAAACAAAAAGGATCTGTTGAAGATCTCGGAAACGAAATCGAAAAGCTAACTAGAATGCTGGAAGCAGCATACATCGCTGAAGAAACATCATTAGAAATGGCGCACAAGAAAGCTACAAAGGCAGGAATTAAAGCTTTAGCATATGGAATCATCGACAGAGAAGCACGTATTATCATTCTTGCAAGACGTTTCGAAACACTCTCTGATGCAATCGAAATGGCAATTGATCTTGAATTAGATACACATTTAGAGAGAAGAGTTGATTTCAATGATAATCAATACAACCCAAATAATAACCAATATAATTGTATCGCACCCAGGAGATGCATTAGGCAAAAATATAATAGATACCCAACTATCGAATGTACCCAAAACAGTTATCAACAGTCAAGAAACCATTTTGTCAGGAACTCTGATAGGTACCAACCAAATCATGGTTATCAATATGATCAACGTTTATCGGAAGATGCGAATTTTTTTGAACAAAATATTGAAGAAAAGAGACACAAGTGTGGTAGAACTCAACAAAAGTATTATAATGGACACTCATCTACAAGAGACCAATCTGAAGAATATCATTACATCAATAATAGCGTTGAGGCAATGCCTCTTAGGAAGCATTTTGAGCCAGAAAGTAATAGAAGAAACTATAATAATAACAATCAAGCTTATTTATCTCATAAACGCATACTTCATTGCGTATCTAAGCCGATTGAAACGAATAACGTAGATATGAAACTTAGTATGGATCAAGAATTAAGAAATAAGAATTTAGAAGAAGAGGAGAGAATACACAGATGTTATCCTAGAACACGACTTGCTGGACGTCGTAATGAGAAAAGATACGAAGATGAACAAGAAGAACAATACGGGAATAAGTGCTTCAAGATTAACGAATATGAAAATGAATATGATGAACCAATGAACGATGTGAAAGAAAATAAGACATTAGGCGAAATAATGAGCCATAATGAAACAATGAAAGAATATGAATATGAACTTGAAGATATACCATACGAAGATGATGATAAGAAAGAAATAATAACAGCAAGCTCTATTAAAAGCTTTGTTCAAAATCAAAGAGGTGAAATGAAACTTTTACAAGTCAAGATTGACGATGACAATGATTTGCGCAATAATAAGAATATATATGAATCTGATGAAAACCAGAAGGAAATAATGCAGAGAAACGAAGAATTTACTATTGAACAAGATGTTCTGAAAGAAAGAAAT
>CAJZCY010000005.1:23650000-23652500 GCA_914969975.1 Anopheles atroparvus | reverse complement strand
CTCTTTGACTTTGGGCGAAATCTCCTCTCACGGAAGAGCTTCCGGATGGCAGCGTGTCACCACCGACTCGAGAAGATCAGCTCACTGCGCTCGACGAAGGGATGAAAAGCATTCAAAAAGCCCTTCGGGAGATGCGTGCCGAGTGTCAGAAGCACCGTGCGCAGCGGGATACTGTCCGGGCGGGTGTGAAAGAGCTCGACCAGGTCGTGACAAAGCTGAAGGACGAAAAGAAAGTCAAGGAAAGGACGCACATACTTCTCGAGAAGCATGTCCAATGGTTGGACCATGGTGCACCTACTCGTCGAAGTGTGCTGATAACGATCATCATAACGGATAGACGGGCAAATCAGATGGTAAGCTATTACTTATATTTACTATCATAGTAGTAAGGATCATACCCCTAAGCTTGGCTTAATTACTCCTAAAGCATCAATTTGCCAACACTTTGCTTTCATTTAATGGCTCAACATTTTTCATTATAAACATTAAGTCCGTGAAATTTATGTTCAATAACATTAAAATAGTGTTATTGTATGAAAAGATTAATGAACAAATCGTGAATATCCGATAAAACATGTAATTTCGTGTAACAACTGTGTTTAGTTGATATCGTAAATAATCAACTAGTTTTTTGTAGGCCAGCTACCTGGCCCGATATAATTCATGTGACACTTTAATTTACTTAACACAGAAAATTACTTTTTAAATCAAACCGATTAGGATTTATTCAATTAAGCCCGGCAAAGCTTTAGTTCATAAGCCTTCATGCGTTAGGAACAGTGTTTTCGTCGTCAGATTGCGGAGCTGATGTGTTTGACATTCCTGTGAATTTTTATGAATGTCAATAATGCAACCCGCCAAGAGACGGAAGCATACACGTCTGGCCAAGAAGCAGCCCACTCGCTTATTGCCAAGCGAGTAACTGGATACCAATATGTTGGGGAAACCTGGACACCGTGGTGTCCTAGCACAATGCGTGGACGCGGGCCATGTCTCTTGGTAATTGGAAGAGGGGCCCATGGGAACATTTGGCGCAGAAGTCTCCTGGCTTCGTTGCAGTTTGCCGCCTGGCCAAATCGCCAGCATGCTCCTAGGGGATTTAGTCCGTTTCCAGTGTTAGTGGTACTGTTGACGCCAAGCGCCGCGCTCGCGTCTTTCATCTGCTGTGTCCTGCCTTTGCTCTAGATTTCGTTATTTGTTTTTTTTTTTAATTTTACTATTTTACACATAGTTTAAAACGCGTCAAGTTTTGTTTAAAGGAGCTGAAGACAGAATAAAAAGCATGCACCTTACACCCCTCTCCTAAACTCAGATTAATTGTAACGGAGTTCCTACAACAGGAGCGGAACACGGGATAACGGAACAATTTTCGTTCCATGATTCAAATTGGTGATCAAATGTAAAATTGCATTTGCAACCGAAACGATGAAAAATTCTAAAATCCTCTCATATTGCATACGCTCTCCGGCTGGGAATATAATTCACAGTTTTCTCGAATACTTTCAAGCGACCGCACAAAAGAATTATTGACAGTATCAACCTAGCTTCGATCAGCTTCTTTTTTTACTAAGGTTTCAAAAACCATTGAGCAATCGCTTGCATCGCTGTTTCAACTCGAACTCTCTCTCCAATATATTTATTAATTAATATATTATTCTAATTAATAAATTGATATATTAATCTAAGAAAAGCAATTAAAATTAAATTGTACGGCACCTCACAGCACTGCACGCAAGTACAAAGAATAAAGCATTTAAATACCCGCCCGGTCTCCTACGATAGATCGGACACCAAGAGCATGCAGAAAAAAATGAAAGACAGCCCGCACCGTGGAGTACAGCACGCACGCAAAAATAAAATGTTATGGTTCTTAAGAAAAGATAACACATTCAAATGCCCGTCCGGGAACCAAGACCCCTCATAATGTGGGAAGCACGGACGACAATACAAAAGAAAGACCGTCCGGCGGTAGCACAGCAGAGTATGGTGTTCGGAAGACCCGAGGATTTTTCGAGCGTCAATCATTTGCGGGTGTGCGAGTGAAGCAATATAAATGTGCGAGCGAGCAACAGCGATTGTGGGTTGGAAATGCAGCAAAAGCAAAACCAGCTCACAGTGGGTTATAACGATCGTAAGCGAGACGGCATTCGTAACAGAGCGAGAGGCAAGTATGAAACGCTCGAGAGTTCTCCCCCGGGTTGGTACAGATCAAGTTATTTCTCGCTTACTCCAATGTGTTGGTAAAGGCACGATGACGAACCTCGCACTCGCTTGCATCGCTGTCTGACTTCAAACGCGCTCATGTGTTGTCTCGCTCTTTCTAATGTATTGGTACAGACTCAGCGATTTCTCGCTTACTCCAACGTTTTGAACGTGGTACGTTACCAACGACGACAAACGACGACAGTTTGTATTATAATGTATAGGAGATAACAACTCTGCTATCGTTAACCTCCAATATCAACTCAATGACGATTTTTACAGATAAATATTTATTTTT
>CAJZCY010000005.1:23600000-23620000 GCA_914969975.1 Anopheles atroparvus | reverse complement strand
AACAAAAACCTCGTCCGGACCAGCCTCGTAGCACTTCCAATCAACAACATTCTAGTCCGGACCAACTTCGGAGCACGTCCGAGCAACAAAATCCTATTCCGAACCTACTTCGAAGCACGTCCGAGCAACAAAATCCTAGGCCGGATCAACTTCAGACCACGTCCGAGCAACAAAATCCAAGTCCGGACCAACTTCAGAGCACGTCCGAGCAACAACCCCGGAGGCCAAATAAGGGGAAATTGAGTGGATTTCTCACGCATACACTCTCTCAAGTTGTGGATTTATCGGTGGCTTTAACGTGGTCCACAACATTTTCTATTAGCATAAAATCGCTCAGTTCATTCGACGGGTTCATCGGGTGCAAAAAAATATGTTCTTCCCTCTCTCGCCTGTGCCTTGCTCGCCCCTTCTATTTTGCCTGTTCCTTCTCATCGCCTCGTGCCCGCTCGCTACTCGCTCTCTTCGTATGCGCCGCCCCATCTTCTCTTCGTTCGCTTCTCCGTCGCTTGTGTGTCTGTGTCTGCCTTCGGTGCGTAGCCAGTTCGTTTGCTGCAGCCCGTGTATTAGCATCAGCTGGTTCGGACTCGGATGTTTGTGCACGTTTCTCTTCCATCGCCTCGGCTGAGCTGCATGCTTCTGCTGTTGTCTGCGCCCCTGGTACTAGACTTGTATCGCCTCCTCTGCTTGATCGATCCGCGGCACGGCGTTGATTTTTAGGTTATGCTCGTTCTTGATGGACCCGGGATTTGATAAGTTGATACAAATTCCGTACGGCCACGAAGGTCCGCATATGCGCGCGCGTGTGTAGAGCCTTTTAATCGGGGCTGGTTTGCACATTTCGCAACAGCAACCGGGTCCACCATTCTCCCTCCTCATGACCTACCCCATCGAGATTTCCCACCTGCCAAGTTCTGCCGGCTCGCGTTGTCGTTAAAGATACTCTTTAAATTTGAATTCGCATGTCGCGCTGTCGGTTGAACCGGAGGCAGCTCTGGCACTGGGAGCGTTGCACCGCCAGTTATTAAAAAACAAACTGTATATCATCGGTATGGGAAATTTTTTTTTATTGGTTTTGAATTTTATTGACGCTTAGGTTAAACGTATCGTCTTTCCCATTCAAAATGTGCAAAATGTGCATTGAATTTCATGCAACGGTCATCGAACAGTTTTGAACCGATTAAAACCGTTTCAATAAACGATCAACGGTTTAATCTAACCGATTATAACCGGTTCATTGAACGATCATCTATGATAGATCTTTTTCAACCCACCAAAACAGAGTTGATGATTCTTTCATTCGTGCGTTTAATTCATTTATATTATAGAGCTTTATTTGATTAATATTTTTGCTGCAAAACAAGTAACAGAAAAGTCGTGGGGCTTTCTAGATGTACGGTAACAGATGTTTCCTTTTCAGAAGCATCTTTGGCCCTGGGCATAATAATCCATACGTGCATGATTATGATACACGGACATGAGGACAAATTTACGGTTTTCATGACAACGGGCGGACACATGTTCTTACAATAGTACTATTTCTATAGTACAATTAGTACAACAGTACAATAGTATAGTACAATTAATGGGTTATGGGTGTTAAAAAAAACTATCGAACATCCAGCAGCGAAGGGCTAAAATGCATAAATAATTGTTGGTTTTGTTGTTATCATCAATTACAGTTTGCGAGTAACATGGAACAGCTGGTAGTCAGTTTACCCTTGTAACCTCAATAACATCGACCCAGTTTAGCACTTCTATCGGAAATGTGTATGTTAGCTACGTAGAAGAGAACAGCAAGAACTTCCCCCTCGCGTAAAATTTCACTATGAATAGATCTTTTCAAATCAATCAAAACAGAGTTGATGGTTCACCATAAAGATGTTCCAGTTGTAAGCAGCATCGTTGTCGCTGTACACACCCTTCCATGTACAGACATACTATGCCTTTAAGCAGGACATAAATGCATTTATACAGAACTATCTTTTTTTTTTGCAGAAACTTCCATATACATACATCATGATTTTATTGAAGCATTTTCAAAAGAAAAGTTGTGCAATTTCACTATTCGATTCATACGATGAGAAAAAAAACGCGTCAATATGTACGAAGTGTTATCATCGTATGCAAATAATTTCATGTGCTGCAAGTAGGAAAGCATACATGTCACAAATTGTTTGCTTTTATGCAAGTGGTTATTTATTGACAAAAATTAACTCATCAATCTAAGAAAGTTGTAAAGCCTTTGCTAGAACTTCTGACAGAAGAGACTTCTGACTTGAACATATTTAGCAGGCCAAACCCAAGCAGAATAACATGTGCATGATAATAACCCCAATGTTGTTGAAAACTTTAAAGTAATCAAAGCAGAACGTTTTCTGAGCCGCCTGCGCTAGCTCCCCAATTTTTCATACCCGTCGCGCAGCAGACAACGCGAGCAACTGACGATGGATTGCGAATGCGCGGACTAGTCAGAGGCGACGAAGCTGTGACTGTGTACCGTATGTGTGTGTGCATACAAATTTGCGCCACGAACTCTCTGCCACACGCCGGCCTTCGACGAGCGGGAAAATCCAACCAATCAGCGCGAGGCAAAATCTGCTCGTGCCGGCGAGCAACTCGGCGACCGTCCCGTGCGACAGAGAGGCTAAATGACGAAGCGGGATGCAAATATTTTTCGAGCGGCAAAACGCGAGTGATCCGTGTACAGATAGGCAATACATACAAAGATCGAGTTACTTTGGGAGATTTCAACCCAATTTGGCCATATGGGAAATTCCTAGTCCGAACCAATTTCGGATCACGTTTGAGCAACAAAATCCTAGTCCAGACCAACTTCAGAGCACGTCCGAGCAACAAACACCTCGTCCGGACCAACTTCGGAGCACTTCCGATCAACAACATTCTAGTCCGGACCAACTTCGGAGCTCGTCCGAGCAACAAAATCCTAGTCCGAACCAACTTCGAAGCATGTCCGAGCAACAAATTCCTCGTCCGGATCAACTTCAGACCACGTCCGAGCAACAAAATCCAAGTCCGGACCAACTTCAGAGCACGTCCGAGCAACAAAATCCTCGTACGGACCAACTTCAGAGCACGTCCGAGCTACAAAATCCTAGTCCGAACCAGCTTTGGAGCACGTCCGAGCAACAATATCCTAGTACGAACCAACTTCGGAGCACGTCCGAGCAACAAAATCTTCGTCCGGATCAACTTCAGAGCACGTCCGAGCAACAAAATCGTAGTCCAAACCAACTTCGAAGCACGTCCGAGCAACAACATACGAGTCCAAAGCAATTTCGGAGCACCTCCGACCATCGAAAACCAAGTCTGCGCCTAACAAAAAAAAAAATTAAGGTCCACGATTTTCATGTAAGCAACACTGTTGCGAGATGCAAACACGCTCTAATGTTCATCCTGATTCACCTACATTCATCACACCGCATCTCCTTAACCTTTGTAGTAACCGCTACGCCACCTCACCTCACCACCTGACAGTAGAGGTTGAGAGCGACATTTTTGTCGAAGCCACCTCGTAGCTAGCTTTTAATGGGTCTGAGAAACGGCCATTCAAAGTTTTTCCGTTAATAATGTGCAAAAGACACCCAAATCCTAGTCCGAATCAACTTCAAAGCACGTCCGAGCAACAACATTCTAGTCCGGACCAACTTCGGCGCACGTCCGAGCAACAAAATCCTAGTCCGAACCAACTTCGAAGCACGTCCGAGCAACAAAATCCTAGTCCGGACCAACTTCAGAGCATGTCCGTGCAACAAAAACCTCGTCCGGACCAACTTCGGAGCACTTCCGAGCAACAAAATCCTAGTCCGAACCAACTTCGGAGCACTTCTGAGCAACAAAAACCTCGTCCGGACCAACTTCGGAGCTCTTCCGATCAACAACATTCTAGTCCGGACCAACTTCGGAGCACGTCAGAGCAACAACATACGAGTCCGAAGCAATTCGGAGCACCTCCAACCATCGAAAACCAAGTCTGCGCCTTAAAAAAAAAAATATATATATATATATAGGTCCACGATTTTCATGTAAGCAACACTGTTGCAAGATGCAAACAGGCTCTATTGTTCATTCTGACTCACCTACATTCATCACACTGTATCTCCTTAATCTGTAGTTACCGCAACGCCACCTCACCACAACCCCTGAAAATAGAGGTTGAGGGCGACATTTTTGTCGAAGCCACCTCGGAGCTAGCTTTTAATGGAGCTGAGATACGGCCATTCAAAGTTTTTCCGTTTAAAAAAAGCAAAAGACACCCAATTCCTCGTCAGGATCAACTTCAGAGCACGTCCGAGCAACAAAATCCTAGTCCGAACCAACTTCGGAGCACGTCCGAGCAACAACATCCTATGCCGGAACAAATTCAGAGCATGTCCGTGCAACAAAAACCTCGTCCGGACCAACTTCGGAGCACTTCCGATCAAGAACATTTAAGTCCGGACCAACTTCGGAGCACGTCAGAGCAACAAAATCCTCGTCCGGATCAACTTCAGAGCAAGTCCGACCAACAAAATCCTAGTCCGAATCAACTTCGGAGCACGTCCGAGCCACAACAGCCTAGTCCGAACCAACTTCGGAGCACGTCCGAGCAACACATTCCTCGTCCGGATCAACTTCAGACCACGTCCGAGCAACAAAATCCTAGTCCGAACCAACTTCGGAGAACGTTTGAGCAACAAAATCCTAGTCCAGACCAAATTCAGAGCACGTCCGAGCAACAAATTCTTCGTCCGGATCAACTTCGGAGCACGTCCGAGCAACAAAATCCTAGTCCGAACCAACTTCGGAGCACGTCCGACAACAAAATCCTAGTCCGAACCAACTTCGGAGCACGTCCGAGCAACAACATCCTAGACTGGAACAAATTCAGAGCATGTCCGTGCAACAAAAACCTCGTCCGGAACAACTTCGGAGCACTTCCGATCAAGAACATTTAAGTCCGGACCAACTTCGGAGCACGTCAGAGCAACAAAATCCTAGTACGAATCAACTTCGGAGCACGTCCGAGCCACAACAGCCTAGGCCGAACCAACTTCGGAGCACGTCCGAGCAACAAATTCCTCGTCCGGATCAACTTCGGAGCACGTCCGAGCAACAAAATCCTAGTCCGAACCAACTTCGGAGCACGTCCGAGCAACAAAATCCTAGGCCGGAACAAATTCAGAGCATGTCCGTGCAACAAAAACCTCGTCCGGACCAACTTCGGAGCACTTCCGAGCAACAAAATGTTAGTCCGAACCAACTTCGGAGCACGTCCGAGCAACAATATACTCGTCCGGATCAACTTCAGAGCACGTCCGAGCAACAAAATACTAGTCCGAACCAACTTCGGAGCACTTCCGAGCAACAAAATCCTAGTCCGAACCAACTTCAGTTCACGTCCGAGCACAAAATCGTAGTCCAAACCAACTTCGAAGCACGTCCGAACAACGACATACGAGTCCGAAGCAATTCCGGAGCACCTCCGACCATCGAAAACCAAGTCTGCGCCTTAAAAAAAAAAAATATAGATCCACGATTTTCATGTAAGCAACACTGTTGCAAGATGCAAACAGGCTCTAATGTTCATCCTGACTCACCTACATTAATCACACTGTATCTCCTAAATCTGTAGTTACCGCAACGCCACCTCACCACACCATCCTGAAAATAGAGGTTGAGAGCGACATTTTTGTCGAAGCCACCTCGGAGCTAGCTTTTAATGGGGCTGAGATACGGCCATTCAAAGTTTTTCCGTTTAAAAAGAGCAAAAGACACCCAAATCCTCGTCCGGCTCAACTTCAGAGCACGTCCGAGTAACAAAATCCTAGTCCGGACCAACTTCAGAGCACGTCCGAGCAACAAAATCCTAGTCCGAACCAACTTCGGAGCACGTCCGAGCAACAAAATCCTAGTCCGGACCAACTTCAGAGCATGTCCGTGCAATAAAAACCTCGTCCGGACCAACTTCGGAGCACTTCCGATCAACAACATTCTAGTCCGGACCAACTTCGGAGCACGTCCGAGCAACAAAACCTCGTCCGGACCAACTTCGGAGTACCTCCGACCATCGAAAACCAAGTCTACGCTTAAAAAATAAAATAAAAAGAAAACGAAGGTCTAAGATTTTCTTGTAAGCAACACTGTTGCAAGATGCAAACACGCTCTAATTGTCATCCAGACTCACCTACATTCATCACACTGTATCTCCTTAACCTTTGTAGTTACCGCTACGCCACCTCACCACAGCCCTCTGGAAGTAGAGGTTGAGAGCGACATTTTTGTCGAAGACACCTCGGAGCTAGCTTTTAATGGGGCTGAGATACGGGCATTCAAAGTTTTTCCGTCAAAAAAGAGCAAAAGACACCCAAATCCTCGTCCGGATCAACTTCGGAGCACTTCCGAGCAACAAATTCCTCGTCCGGATCAACTTCAGACCACGTCCGAGCAACAAAATCCTCGCCCGGATAAACTTCGGAGCACGTCCGAGTAACAAACTCCTAGTCCGAACCAACTTCGGAGCACGTTTGAGCAACAAAATCCTAGTCCAGACCAAATTCAGAGCACGTCCGAGCAACAAAAACCTCGTCCGGACCAACCTCGTAGCACTTCCGATCAACAACATTCTAGTCCGGACCAACTTCGGAGCACGTGCGAGCAACAAAATCCTATTCCGAACCAACTTCGAAGCACGTCCGAGCAACAAAATCATAGGCCGGAACAAATTCAGAGCATGTTCGTGCAACAAAAACCTCGTCCGGACCGACTTCGGAGCACTTCCGAGCAACAAAATCCTAGTCCGAACCAACTTCGGAGCACGTCCGAGCTACAAAATCCTAGTCCGAACCAACTTCGGAGCACGTCCGAGCAACAATATCCTAGTGCGGACCAACTTCAGAGCATGTCCGTGCAACAAAATCCTCGTCCGGACCAACTTCGGAGCACTTCCGATCAACAACATTCTAGTCCGGACCAACTTCGAAGCACGTCCGAGCAACGACATACGAGTCCGAAGCAATTTCGGAGCACCTCCGACCATCGAAAACCAAGTCTGCGCCTTAAAAAAAATATATATATATAAAGGTCCACGATTTTCATGTAAGCAACCCAGTTGCAAGATGCAAACAGGCTCTAATGTTCATCCTGACTCACCTACATTCATCAGACTGTATCTCCTTAATCTGTAGATACCGCAACGCCACCTCACCACACCATCCTGAAAATAGAGGTTGAGAGCGATATTTTTGTCGAAGCCACCTCGAGCTAGCTTTTAATGGGGCTGAGATACGGCCATTCAAAGTTTTTCCGTTAAAAAAGAGCAAAAGACACCCAATTCCTCGTCCGGATCAACTTCAGAGCACGTCCGAGCAACAACATTCTAGTCCGGACCAACTTCGGAGCACGTCCGAGCAACAAAATCCTAGTCCGAACCAACTTCGGAGCACGTCCGAGCAACAAAATCCTCGTCCGGACCAACTTCGAAGCACGTCCGAGCAACGACATACGAGTCCGAAGCAATTTCGGAGCACCTCCGACCATCGAAAACCAAGTCTGCGCCTTAAAAAAAATATATATATATATAAAGGTCCACGATTTTCATGTAAGCAACACTGTTGCAAGATGCAAACAGGCTCTAATGTTCATCCTGACTCACCTACATTCATCACACTGTATCTCCTTAATATGTAGTTACCGCAACGCCAGCTCACCACACCCCCCTGAAAATAGAGGTTGAGGGCGACATTTTTGTCGAAGCCACCTCGTAACTAGCTTTTAATGGGGCTGAGATACGGCCATTCAAAGTTTTTCCGTTAAAAAAGAGCAAACGACACCCAAATCCTCGTCCGGATCAACTTCAAAGCACGTCCGAGCAACAACATTCTAGTCTGGACCAACTTCGGAGCACGTCCGAGCAACAAAATCCTAGTCCGATCCAACTTCGGAGCACGTCCGAGCAACAAAATCCTAATGAGAACCAACTTCGGAGCACGTCCGAGCAACAAAATCCTAGGCCGGAACAAATTCAGAGCATGTCCGTGCAACAAAAACCTAGTCCGGATCAACTTCAGAGCGCGTTCGAGCAACAAAATCCTAGTCCGAACCAACTTTGGAGCACTTCCGATCAAGAATTGAACCGATCAAGAGCACGTCAGAGCAACAAATTCCTCGTCCGGATCAACTTCAGACCACGTCCGAGCAACAAAATCCTCGCCCGGATAAACTTCGGAGCACGTCCGAGTAACAAACTCCTAGTCCGAACCAACTTCGGAGCACGTTTGAGCAACAAAATCCTAGTCCAGACCAAATTCAGAGCACGTCCGAGCAACAAAAACCTCGTCCGGACCAACCTCGTAGCACTTCCGATCAACAACATAATAGTCCGGACCAACTTCGGAGCACGTCTAGTCCGGATCAACTTCAGAGCACGTCCGTGCAACAAAAACCTCGTCCGGACCAACTTCGGAGCACTTCCGAGCAACAAAATGTTAGTCCGAACCAACTTCGGAGCACGTCCGAGCAACAATATACTCGTCCGGATCAACTTCAGAGCACGTCCGAGTAACAAAATACTAGTCCGAACCAACTTCGGAGCACTTCCGAGCAACAAAATCCTAGTCCGAACCAACTTCAGTTCACGTCCGAGCACAAAATCGTAGTCCAAACCAACTTCGAAGCACGTCCGAACAACGACATACGAGTCCGAAGCAATTCCGGAGCACCTCCGACCATCGAAAACCAAGTCTGCGCCTTAAAAAAAAAATATAGATCCACGATTTTCATGTAAGCAACACTGTTGCAAGATGCAAACAGGCTCTAATGTTCATCCTGACTCACCTACATTAATCACACTGTATCTCCTAAATCTGTAGTTACCGCAACGCCACCTCACCACACCATCCTGAAAATAGAGGTTGAGAGCGACATTTTTGTCGAAGCCACCTCGGAGCTAGCTTTTAATGGGGCTGAGATACGGCCATTCAAAGTTTTTCCGTTTAAAAAGAGCAAAAGACACCCAATTCCTCGTCCGGATCAACTTCGGAGCACGTCCGAGCAACAACATCCTATGCCGGAACAAATTCAGAGCATGTCCGTGCAACAAAAACCTCTGCCGGACCAACTTCGGAGCACTTCCGATCAAGAACATTTAAGTCCGGACCAACTTCGGAGCACGTCAGAGCAACAAAATCCTCGTCCGGATCAACTTCAGAGCAAGTCCGACCAACAAAATCCTAGTCCGAATCAACTTAGGAGAACGTCCGAGCCACAACAGCCTAGTCCGAACCAACTTCGGAGCACGTCCGAGCAACAAATTCCTCGTCCGGATCAACTTCAGACCACGTCCGAGCAACAAAATCCTCGCCCGGATAAACTTCGGAGCACGTCCGAGTAACAAACTCCTAGTCCGAACCAACTTCGGAGCACGTTTGAGCAACAAAATCCTAGTCCAGACCAAATTCAGAGCACGTCCGAGCAACAAAAACCTCGTCCGGACCAACCTCGTAGCACTTCCGATCAACAACATTCTAGTCCGGACCAACTTCGGAGCACGTGCGAGCAACAAAATCCTATTCCGAACCAACTTCGAAGCACGTCCGAGCAACAAAATCCTAGGCCGGAACAAATTCAGAGCATGTTCGTGCAACAAAAACCTCGTCCGGACCGACTTCGGAGCACTTCCGAGCAACAAAATCCTAGTCCGAACCAACTTCGGAGCACGTCCGAGCTACAAAATCCTAGTCCGAACCAACTTCGGAGCACGTCCGAGCAACAATATCCTAGTCCGGACCAACTTCAGAGCATGTCCGTGCAACAAAATCCTCGTCCGGACCAACTTCGGAGCACTTCCGATCAACAACATTCTAGTCCGGACCAACTTCGAAGCACGTCCGAGCAACGACATACGAGTCCGAAGCAATTTCGGAGCACCTCCGACCATCGAAAACCAAGTCTGCGCCTTAAAAAAAATATATATATATAAAGGTCCACGATTTTCATGTAAGCAACACTGTTGCAAGATGCAAACAGGCTCTAATGTTCATCCTGACTCACCTACATTCATCAGACTGTATCTCCTTAATCTGTAGATACCGCAACGCCACCTCACCACACCATCCTGAAAATAGAGGTTGAGAGCGATATTTTTGTCGAAGCCACCTCGAGCTAGCTTTTAATGGGGCTGAGATACGGCCATTCAAAGTTTTTCCGTTAAAAAAGAGCAAAAGACACCCAATTCCTCGTCCGGATCAACTTCAGAGCACGTCCGAGCAACAACATTCTAGTCCGGACCAACTTCGGAGCACGTCCGAGCAACAAAATCCTAGTCCGAACCAACTTCGGAGCACGTCCGAGCAACAAAATCCTCGTCCGGACCAACTTCGAAGCACGTCCGAGCAACGACATACGAGTCCGAAGCAATTTCGGAGCACCTCCGACCATCGAAAACCAAGTCTGCGCCTTAAAAAAAATATATATATATAAAGGTCCACGATTTTCATGTAAGCAACACTGTTGCAAGATGCAAACAGGCTCTAATGTTCATCCTGACTCACCTACATTCATCACACTGTATCTCCTTAATATGTAGTTACCGCAACGCCAGCTCACCACACCCCCCTGAAAATAGAGGTTGAGGGCGACATTTTTGTCGAAGCCACCTCGGAGCTAGCTTTTAATGGGGCTGAGATACGGCCATTCAAAGTTTTTCCGTTAAAAAAGAGCAAACGACACCCAAATCCTCGTCCGGATCAACTTCAAAGCACGTCCGAGCAACAACATTCTAGTCTGGACCAACTTCGGAGCACGTCCGAGCAACAAAATCCTAGTCCGATCCAACTTCGGAGCACGTCCGAGCAACAAAATCCTAATCCGAACCAACTTCGGAGCACGTCCGAGCAACAAAATCCTAGGCCGGAACAAATTCAGAGCATGTCCGTGCAACAAAAACCTAGTCCGGATCAACTTCAGAGCGCGTTCGAGCAACAAAATCCTAGTCCGAACCAACTTTGGAGCACTTCCGATCAAGAATTGAACCGATCAAGAGCACGTCAGAGCAACAAATTCCTCGTCCGGATCAACTTCAGACCACGTCCGAGCAACAAAATCCTCGCCCGGATAAACTTCGGAGCACGTCCGAGTAACAAACTCCTAGTCCGAACCAACTTCGGAGCACGTTTGAGCAACAAAATCCTAGTCCAGACCAAATTCAGAGCACGTCCGAGCAACAAAAACCTCGTCCGGACCAACCTCGTAGCACTTCCGATCAACAACATTCTAGTCCGGACCAACTTCGGAGCACGTGCGAGCAACAAAATCCTATTCCGAACCAACTTCGAAGCACGTCCGAGCAACAAAATCCTAGGCCAGAACAAATTCAGAGCATGTTCGTGCAACTAAAACATCGTCCGGACCGACTTCGGAGCACTTCCGAGCAACAAAATCCTAGTCCGAACCAACTTCGGAGCACGTCCGAGCAACAAAATCCTAGTCCGAACCAACTTCGGAGCACGTCCGAGCAACAAAATCCTCGCCCTGATCATCTTCGGAGCACGTCCGAGCAACAAAATCGTAGTCCAAACCAACTTCGAAGCACGTCCGAGCAACAACATACGAGTCCGAAGCAATTTCGGAGCACCTCCGACGATCGAAAACCAAGTCTGCGCCTAAAAAATAAATAAATAAATAAATAAATAAATAAATAAGTAAATAAATAAAGAAATAGAAAAATACATAAAAAAGAAATAAATAAATAAATAATTAAAGGTCCAACATTTTCATGTAAGCAACACTGTTGCAAGATGCCAACACGCTCTAATGTTCATCCTGACTCACCTACATTCATCACACTGTATCTCCTTAACCTTTGTAGTAACCGTAACGCCACCTCACCACACCCCCCTGAAAATAGAGGTTGAGAGCGACATTTTTGTCGAAGACAGCTCGGAGCTAGCTTTTAATGGGGCTGAGATACGGCTATTCAAAGTTTTTCCGTTAAAAAAGAGCAAAAGACACCCAAATCCTCGTCCGGATCAACTTCAGCACGTCCGAGCAACAACATTCTAGTCCGGACCAACTTCGGAGCACGTCCGAGCAACAAAATCCTAGTCCGAACCAACTTCGGGGCACTTCAGAGCAACAAAATCCTCGTCCGGACCAACTTCAGAGCACGTCCGAGCAACAAAATCCTAGTCCGAACCAACTTCGGAGCAAGTCCGAGCAACAAAATCCTCGTCCAGATCAACTTCAGACCACGTCCGAGCAACAAAATCCAAGTCCGGACCAACTTCAGAGCACGTCCGAGCAACAAAATCCTAGTCCAAACCAACTTCAGAGCACGTTCGAGCAACAAAATCCTAGTCCGAACCAACTTCGGAGCACGTCCGAGCAACAAAATCCTCGTCCGGATCAACTTCAGAGCACGCCCGAGCAACAAAATCGTAGTCCAAACCAACTTCGAAGCACGTCCGAGCAACAACATACGAGTCCGAAGCAATTTCGGAGCACCTCCGACGATCGAAAACCAAGTCTGCGCCTAAAAAATAAATAAATAAATAAATAAATAAATAAATAAATAAGTAAATAAATAAATAAATAAATAAATAAATAAAGAAATAAATAAATCAATAAAGAAATAAATAAATAAATTTATTTATTTATTTATTTATTTATTTCACGATGAGTTATTGGGCATGAAAGCCTAAATAACTGTTCTTATAGAATAAACCTTAAGTTTAAGTTCACAATAGGTAGGTACAAGTAGGAAAAAAAAAGAATAATAATGAATATAAGACTAACGCAGCACACAAAAATTAAAACTGACTACGAAGGAAAGTACGCAGCTCCCTAACAGATAGATTAAAATCGACGCCAGCATCTAAATTGTTGTAATGATCAACTAGTAATAAAAGTGGGTCAGTAGATCCATAGGTCGTTCTCCTAAAATCCGTTCTTAAAAGCTGTCTGCCACGGAGTCCTCTACTTGGGGCTAAACAATTTATCCTCTCCAAAATGTGAGGGGCGTCAATTAAGCCTGTGAGTAGCTTGTGCCTAAATAATTGTTGAGCTGTTCTCCTCCTATGCTCTAGAGACTCGAGACCAAAAAGGAGACATCTAACACGGTAAGGTGGACGCGGAATACGATTAGACCATGGTAGACGATAAAATAAGATCAGCGTTAGTTTTCTCTGAATCTTTTCTATCCTGTCTATACTAGTTTTTTGTACCGGAGACCATACAGGACACGCAAATTTGAGAATTGGACGTACTAATGAACAGTAAAGCGATTTTATACAATGTGAATCTTTGAAATCAGCAGACATTCTCAAAATAAACCCAAGTAAACGAATAGCTTTAGTAACAGTATTATCGTAATGGTTAGTAAGGCACAGTTTGCTATCTAAACATATTCCTAAGTCGCGGATCTCATTAGCGAGAGGAATCGAAACCTCGTTAATTGAATAGTTAAATGTAATAGGAATCTTTTTCCGTGTGAAGGATATGGCGCAACATTTGTTTACATTAACTGACGTGAAGTTGATTTTACACCATGTTGAACAATAATTTAGACACAGTTGAAGCTTGCTACAATCAGCGACGCAACAACCAGGCATGTACATTTTTAGGTCGTCTGCATAAAGAAGCAAGTTTGCATCGGGAATGTAGTTCACAATGTTGTTAATAAAAATAATAAATAGTAACGGACCAAGTATGCTTCCTTGAGGCACTCCAGAACGATTGGAAAAGGTTTTCGATAAACATGACCCTATATTGACGTTGATACGTCTGCCGGTAAGGAAGCTAGTAATCCATGAAATAAAGTCTGAATGAACTCCATACTTTGTCAATTTGGACAGTAATAAATTATGGTTGACCTTGTCGAAAGCAGCGTGGAAGTCAGTATAGAGGACATCAACCTGTTTGCCCATGTCAATTTTGGTGTAGCAGAAGTTCAGAAGACAGATCAGATTAGTTTCTATTGATCGATTAACCATGAAACCGTGTTGTTCCGGCGATAAAGTATGCTTGAATCCCCATAGGATGTGTCGGAAAATCAGCTTCTCGAAAACCTTACAGCATGCACACAGCATGGAAATTCCGCGATAGTTGGCAGCCTCTCTAATGTCTCCTTTTTTATATACTGGAAACATCCATGAGGATTTCCAAAGAGTAGGGAAGCATCTCGACTGCAGGGATTTATTGAACAAAGCGGTCAGAATCGGTGAGAGGGCATCCTTACATTTTATGATAACAGCGCTTGGTATAAGGTCGGGCCCAGCAGCGTAGGAGAGCTTCAACTGTCCGATGGCAGAAGACACGTCAGCCTCATCGAAAGTTGGGAGTTTTACATCCGTTTCTTCACGTATACCAGCTAAAGCCGTTGATAGATCAGGAGCCGGAGCCGGTTTATCATAGCTGCAGTACAGTGAAGCAAATTGAGAGGCGAAAGCTTCACACAGGTTGTCTTTCCCTGACACAGTACTCCCAAGGAAGTTCAAGGTGGATGGTAAAACACCAGACGAGCGTTTACTTTTCACAAAGCTCCAAAAGCTTTTAGGGTTACTGCGAAACCTCAGCTCAATATTTTTAATGTAATTCGCATAAGCACTCCTGTTTAGTGTTTTGTACAGTCTGGCAGCTTCGGTGAAGTTTTTACGGCATGATTCGGACCGATGGCGACGTAGTTTCCTGTACATTGCATTTTTGCGTTTTCTCATGCGTTGGAGAGCTGAGTTCGTCCATGGCGGTTTAAGTCGGGGGACAGAGAGAGGTACATAATGATCAAATAGCTCCACAGTGGCGTTGGTGAAGTAATCAACGTTGTTGTTGATGTCGGGATCTGAGATGATGGTATTCCAGTTAACCTTGGTCAGAGCTGATGACAGACCAGTAAAATTCGTTTTACGGAAATTTCTGCGATGATGAGGTGCACAAGTATGTGGTGTGGTAGGAGCGATGAGGGGTATCGTGAGCTCTACTATCAGTACTGGATGGTAGGAATCGAGCCCAACTATGGCATCAAGTCCCAATTCAACTGATCGCAGATCAAGCTTACATTTTTCATCAGCATAAATGAGGTCCAGCATTGAATCGAATGAGTTTGCGATGTAGTTTATCTGATGTAGCCCAGAGAAACTTAGCTCATCGAGGAGAAATTCACAAGCTGAAGTCAAACGAGATTGCATTACATTCAGTATTGGAATATCGTTCCGAATGTCCCACTGGAGGCGGGGAAGATTGAAGTCGCCGAAAACCATCAGGTGATCATTACGATATTTATCTCTTGTGTAACGGAGAGATGTGCAGAAGGAGTTGATACGTATCACTGGAATACGTTTACGGTATACGTATCACTGGAACGATCCGGAGGTAAGTAGAAAGATCCGAAAACAAGTGAAGTGTCACGGACTCTCAATTTAACCCAAAGGCACTCACAGGACGTAGTGTTGGTACTGCAAAGCTCAGATTCGTATTTGGTAGAAACCGCTATCAGCACTCCTCCTCCTCTAGACTTGTTACTGTTGGCCGGAGAACGATCTGTGCGGTATGTTACATAGTAATCGTTATCGAATAGTAGTGAAGATGGAATGCATTCATCGAGCCAAGTCTCGGTAAAAATAATTACGTCATATCGGGCCTCAGATGACGAAGTGAAAACGTATGTAGTTTTAGTACGCAGTCCTCGCACATTTTGATAGTAGATTGTCAGACCACTAGCTGCCTGCCCACGCACACTCTGAAGATTTGAATTAGCAACATTTGCAGCGTTGGCTCGTGAACGCACAGCAAGAGTAGGCGAGATAGGATGAGTTAGATAGCGTTCGCTTATCTTTATGATCGTGGGATGTCGAATCCTGTTCGGGTTACTATTGGTGTTGGTGCTCGGTCGTTGTGTTCTGGAGTTATTCGTGTCGAGGCGTTGAGAGAGTTGTTGAATTGTGTTTGTGTTTGTGTTGTTGTTGTTGTTGTTGTTGCCGCTCGGCCGTTGTGCTCTGTAGATATTCGATTCGGGGCGGTGAAAGCATTGTTGGGATGAGTTAGAGTTATTGTTGATAATGCTGCTCGGTCGGCGTGTACAGAAGTTATTCGTGGTGTGGTGATGAAAGAGTTCTGAGTAAAAAAAGCAGGTTGGCGGCTTCTGAACTCGAACTCGCTGAAAACCATTTCGTGTGGCCAGGTGGATGGTGACAATGCAGCATCACGGAGTTCTGCAGGAACGCCAACTTTGAAAGAAATAAATTTCAAAGTGCGCGGGTGTCGGCCTCGTGGTAGAATCCGTCGAATCAGGCAATCCGGGTTGTCGAGCTTCGTTGCGATCCAACGACTCATATCTTCCTCCGATACATTTGGTGCGACCCTCGTGATAAAGAGCCAGATTCTGGGCCTTGCCACGGGCACGAAGCGAACAGTGTTTGTAGGAGAAGTGTCGTAAGAAGAGCCAGAATGGAGCGAAGGATGCAATGATGATGATAACGCACGAGCATCATTTGCATCATGATCGCTGGGGAGCGTTGCAAAGCTGGTAGTGGTGAGAGAGCTGTTGTAACCGGTGCAAACTGGAAGAGTATCATCGGCAGGCAGGAACGGTGTCGTAGTAGTGGGATCGGTCTTGTCAGAATGTGTGACGAAAGAGACGGCTGGAGCAACAGTCGACGAAGAGAGTGGTATTGTTCTGACGGATCGGTTGGTGAGAGTTTCGATCCGTATCTCAATTTCATTTAAAAACTCACTTCTCAATTCTTTTAGGAGTCGTTTCATCTCACCAATGAGTAGTTGACCGATATTCGAGCCCGCGTCGCGGCAATAATCGCAAAACCAGACAAGGTTTCTGTTTAGAAGTAGCTTCTTGGTGCAGGCCTTGGGAAGATCGAGGCAATCCGGGTGAAACCTCGCTTTACAGGGGCCGGCACCAGAACCGCCGCAAACTACCGCATCGCGGCCAATCTGTGATGAACATACGCCGCAGGTCGAAGACATCACAAAGACACAAAACACAATGGCCGACGCTGGACAGTGATGAAGCTGGTGCACAACAGCAGAAATTAATTCAGTAAAACAGTTCAGGAACGACAAACAGGCGACACTCCAACGAAACAGGACGGATCAAACCGCAACACTCAAACCGGAGTGTAGCTGGTGACGTGAAACCGGGTGAAAAAACGTTTAAATAGAAGAACTTTAACGGAGCGAAAAGCACATGTGACCGTTTGCAGCGAATTTTGACAACTAAATTAAAGGTCCAACATTTTCATGTAAGCAACACTGTTGCAAGATGCCAACACGCTCTAATGTTCATCCTGACTCACCTACATTCATCACACTGTATCTCCTTAACCTTTGTAGTTACCGCAAGGCCACCTCACCACACCCCCCTGAAAATAGAGGTTGAGAGCGACATTTTTGTCGAAGACAGCTCGGAGCTAGCTTTTAATGGGGCTGAGATACGGCCATTCAAAGTTTTTCCGTTAAAAAAGAGCAAAAGACACCCAAATCCTCGTCCGGATCAACTTCAGAGCACGTCCGAGCAACAAAATCCTAGCACGGCTCCACTTCGGAGTACCTCCGACCATCGAAAACCAAGTCTACGCCTAAACAAAACAAAAATAAAAAAAAAAAAGGTCCACGATTTTCATGTAAGCAACACTGTTGCGAAATGCAAATAAAAAAAAGGTCAACTTCAGAGCACGTCTAGTCCGGATCAACTTCAGAGCACGTCCGAGCTACAAAATCCTAGTCCGAACCAACTTTGGAGCACGTCCGAGCAACAAAATCGTAGTCCGAACCAATTTCGAAGCACGTCCGAGCAACAACATATGAGTCCGAAGCAGTTTCGGAGCACCTCCTACAATCGAAAACCAAGTCTGCGCCTAAAAAAAAAAATAAAAAAAAATAAAAAAAAATAAAAAATTAAGGTCCAAGATTTTCATGTAAGCAACACTGTTGCAAGATGCAAACACGCTCTAATGTTCAGCCTGACTCATCTACAATCATCACACTGTATCTCCTTCACCTTTGTAGTTACCGTAAAGCCACCTCACCACACCCCCCTGAAAGTAGTGGTTGAGAGCGACATTTTTGTCGAAGACAGCTCGGAGCTAGCTTTTATGGGGCTGAGATATGGCCATTCAAAGTTTTTCTGTTAAAAAAGAGCAAAAGACACCCAAATCCTCGTCCGGATCAACTTCAAAGCACGTCCGAGCAACAAAATCCTAGCACGGACCCACTTCGGAGTACCTCCGACCATCGAAAACCAAGTCTACCCCTAAAAAAAAAAAAAATAAAAAAAAAAAAGGTCCACGATTTTCATGTAAGCAACAGTGTTGCGAGATGCAAATAAAAGAAAGGTCAACTTCAGAGAACGTCCGAGCAACAAAATCCTAGTCCGAATCAACTTCGAAGCACGTCCGATCAACAACATTCTAGTCCGGACCAACTTCGAAGCACGTCCGAGCCACAAAATCCTAGTCCGAACCAACTTCGGAGCACGTCTGAGCAACAAAATCCTCGTCCGGATCAACTTCAGAGCACGTCCGAGCAACAAAATCCTAGTCCGAACCAACTTCGAAGCACGTCCGAGCAACAAAATCGAAGTCCAAACCAACTTCGAAGTACGTCCGAGCAACAACATACGAGTCCGAAGCAATTTCGGAGCACCTCCTACTATCGAAAACGAAGTCTGCGCCTGAAAAAAACAAATAAAAAAAAAATAAAAAAAAGGTTATGGTGGACCTTTTTATTTATTAATTTTTTTTGTAAGCAACATTGATGCGAGATGCAAACACGCTCTAATTTTCATCCTGACTCACCTACATTCATCACACTGTATCTCCTTAACCTTTGTAGCTACCGCAACGCCACCTCACCACATTCCCCTGAAGGTAGAGGTTGAGAGCGACATTTTTGTCGAAGCCACCTCGGAGCTAGCTTTTAATGGGTCTGAGATACGGCTATTCAAAGTTTTTCCGTTAAAAAAGAGCAAAAGACACCCAAATCCTCGTCCGGATCAACTTCAGCACGTCCGAGCAACAACATTCTAGTCCGGACCAACTTCGGAGCACGTCCGAGCAACAAAATCCTAGTCCGAACCAACTTCGGAGCACTTCAGAGCAACAAAATCCTAGTCCGGACCAACTTCAGAGCACGTCCGCGCAACAAAATCCTAGTCCGAACCAATTTCGGAGCAAGTCCGAGCAACAAAATCCTCGTCCAGATCAACTTCAGAGCACGTCCGAGCAACAAAATCCAAGTCCGGACCAACTGTAGAGCACGTCCGAGCAACAAAATCCTAGTCCAAACCAACTTCGGAGCACGTCCGAGCAACAAAATCCTAGTTCGAACCAACTTCGGAGCACGTCCGAGCAACAAAATCCTCGTCCGGATCAACTTCAGAGCACGTCCGAGCAACAAAATCGTAGTCCAAACCAATTTTGAAGCACGTCCGAGCAACAACATTCGAGTCCGAAGCAATTTAGGAGCACCTCCGACCATCGAAAACCAAGTCTGCGCCTAAAAAAAAAAAAAAAGGTCATAGATTTTCTTGTAAGCAACACTGTTGCAAGATGCAAACAAGCTCTAATGTTCAGCCTGACTCACCTAAATTCATCACACTGTATCTCCTTAACCTTTGTAGTTACCGTAACGCCACCTCACCACACCCCCCTGAAAAAAGAGGTTGAGAGCGCTATTTTTGTCGAAGACAGCTCGGAGCTAGCTTTTAATGGGGCTGAGATACGGCCATTCAAAGTTTTTCCGTTAAAAAAGAGCAAAAGACACCCAAATCCTCGTCCGGATCAACTTCAGAGCACGTCCGAGCAACAAAATCCTAGCACGGCTCCACTTCAGAGTACCTCCGACCATCGAAAACCAAGTCTACGCCTTAAAAAAAAATAAATAAAAATAAAAAAAAAAAAGGTCCGCGATTTTCATGTAAGCAACACTGTTGCGAAATGCAAATAAACCAAAGGTCAACTTCAGAGCACGTCCGAGCAACAAAATCCTAGTCCGAATCA